>PVIH01015560.1:0-49134 GCA_004025045.1 Sigmodon hispidus | reverse complement strand
CAATACCACTTCTGGGTGTATACCCTAAAGAGGCACATTCACACTACAAAGGTATTAGCTCAACTATGTTCATAGCAGCATTATTTGTAATAGCAAGAACCTGGAAACAACCTAGATGTCCCTCAACTGAAGAATGGATTAACAAACTGTGGTACATCTACACAATGGAATACTACTCAGCAGTAAGAAAAAATGATATTCTAAAATTCACAGGCAAATGGATGGATTTGGAGAATATCCTCCTACTTATGTAAAAGAAAAACTGCTAAAGCTCGAATCCCACATAAATTCTTACACTCTAATTGTGGGAGACTTCAATACCCCACTTTCAACCCTGGATAGATCAACCAGACAGAGTCTCAACAGAGGAATAAGGAGTCGAAAAGAGGTTATGATGCAAATGGATTTCATAGATATCTACAGAAGCTTCCACCCAAACACAAAGGAATATACATATTTCTCAGCTCCTTATGGAACTTTCTCCAAAATTGACCACACAATTGGTCATAAGGCAAATATCAGCAGATACAAAAAGTAGAAATAATCCCTTGTAACATATCGGACCACCAGGACCTAAAGTTAGAGTTCAACAACATCAAAACCACAAGAAAGCCTACCAACTCATGGAAACTAAACATCACTCAGCTGAACCATCTCTGGGTCAAGGAAGAAATTAAGAAAGAAATCAAAGTCTTCCTAGAATTCAATGAAAATGAATCTACAACGTATCCAAACTAGTGGGACACAATTAAAGCAGTCTTCAGAGGAAAATTTATAGCGCTAGATGCCTATATGAAAAACCTAGATAAATCCCACACTAGAGACCTAACAGCTCAGCTGAAAGCCTTAGAACAATCAGAAGCAAACTCACGTAGAAGGAGTAGACAGCAGGAAATAATCAAACTTAGAGCTGAAATCAATACAATTGAAACAAAAAGAACAATACAAAGAATCAACAAATCTAAGAGTTGGTTCTTTGAGAAAGTTAACAAGATAGATAAGCCCTTAGCCAAACTAATCAAATAACAGAGAGAGAGTGTTCAAATCAACAAAATCAGAAATGAAAAGGGGGACATAGCAACAGACCCCAGGAAATACAGAGAATTATCAGATCATATTTTGAAAATCTGTATTCTACAAAAATGGAAAACCTAGAACAAATGGACAGCTTTCTGGACAGGTACCACCTACCAAAATTAAATGAAGATCAGATTACTTACCTAAACAGGCCTATAACACTTAAGGAAATTGAAGCTCTCATTAAAAACCTTTCCAAAAATAAAAGTCCTGGCCCAGATGGTTTCAGTGCCGAATTCTAGAGACATTCAAAGATGAATTACTACTGTTACTCCTCAAACTATTTCACACAGTAGAAACTGAAGGAATATTGCCAAATTCCTTTTATGAGGCCACAATCACTCTAATACCCAAGCCACTCAAAGACACAACAAAGACGGAGAATTACAGAGCAATTCCCCTCATGAATATTGATGTGAAAATTCTCAACAAAATTTTGGCAAACTGTATAAAACAATGTATAAAAGATATCATCCACCACGACCAAGTAGGCTTCATCCCAGAAATGCAGGGCTGGTTTAACATATAAAAAACTGTAAATGTTATCCATCATATAAACAAACTAAAGGAACAAAACCACATGAACATATCCTTAGATGCTGAAAAAGCCTTTGACAAAATCCAACACTCCTTTATGATTAAAGTCCTGGAAAGATCAGGAATACAGGGAGAATAACTAAATATAATAAAGGCGATTTACAAGAAGCCGACAGCCAGTATCAAACTTAATGGAGAAAAACTCAAAGCAATCCCACTAAAATCAGGAAATAGACAAGGATGTCCTCTCTCCCCTTATCTATTCAATATAGTTCTTGAAGTTTTAGCTAAAGCAATAAGTGAAGAAAAAGAGATTAAGGGGATACAAATTGGAAAAGAAGAAGTGAAGCTATCTCTATTTGCAGATGATACTATTATATACATAAGTGACCGACAAAATTTTCCTAAGAAACTGCTACAGCTGATAAACACTTTCATCAATGTACCAGGATACAAGATTAACTCAAAGAAATCAGTAGCCCTTCTATACACTAAAGATAGAAGAGCTGAAAAAGAAATAAGGGAATCATTACCCTTCATAATAGCTGCAAATAGTATTAAATACCTTGGAGTAACTATAACCAAAGAAGTAACAGACCTATTTGACAAAAATTTTAAATCACTGAAGAAGGAAATTGAAGAGGATATCAGAAAATGGAAAGCTCTCCCATGTTCCTGGATTGGTAGGATCAGCATAGTAGAAATGGCAATTCTACCAAAGGCAATCTACAGATTCAATGCACTGCCCATCAGAATCCCAACACAATATTTTTTGGCCCTTGAAAGAACAATACTCAGTTTCATTTGGAATAACAGAAAAGCCAGGATTGTCAAAACAAATTTACTCAACAAAAGAACCTCAGGAGGTATCACCATCCATGACTTCAAGCTATGCTATAGAGCTACAGTAATAAAAACAGCCTGGTATTGGCATAAACATAGACTTGTGGACCAATGGAATAGAATTGAGGATCCAGACATTAACTCAAAAACCTATGAACACCTGATCTTTGACAAGCAGGCCCAAAACATTCAATGGAAAAAAGATAGTATATTTAACAAATGGTGTTGGCATAGCTGGATGGAAGTGTGTAGAAAAATACAAATAGATCTGAGCCTGTCACCCTGCACAAAACTCAAATCCAAGTGGATCAAAGACCTCAACATAAACCCAGCCACTTTGAACTTGATAGAAAAGAAAGTCGGAAATACATTTCTAAGAATTGGCACAGGCCACCACTTCCTAAATATAACACCAGTGGCACAGACTAAGACCAACAATCAATAAGTGGGATCTCCTGAAGCTAGGAAGCTTCTGAAAAGCCAAGGACACTGTTAATAGGACAAAATGACAGCCTACAGAATGGGAAAAAATTTTCACCAACCCTATAAGTGATAGAGGACTGATCTCTAAGATATATAAAAAGCTCAAGAATCTAGAGCCCAAAACCTTGAAAAACCCAATCAAAAAATGGGGTACAGATCTAAAAAGGGAATTCTCAGCAGAGGAAATACTAATGGCTGAAAGGCCCCTGAAAAAGTGCTCTTCATCTTTAGCCATCAGAGAAATGCAAATCAAAACATCTTTGAGATACCACATAACACCTGTTAGATTGGCTAAGATAAAAGGCACAGAAAACAGCCTATGTTGGAGAGGATGTGGAGCAAGGGGAACACTCCTCCATTGTTGGTGGGATTGTAAGCTTGTTCAGCCACTTTGGAATGCAATATGTTGGTGTCTCAGAAAATTGAGAATCATTCTCTCCAATGACCTAGCAATACCACTTCTGGGTGTATACCCTAAAGAGGCACATTCACACTCCAAAGGTATTAGCTCAACTATGTTCATAGCAGCATCAAGAAGCTGCAAACAATCTCGATGTCCTTCCAGTAAGAAAAAATGATATCCTAAAATTCACAGGCAAATGGATGGATTTGGAGAATATCCTCCTAAGCAAGGTATCACAAACTCAGAGAGATAAGCACAGGATGTACTCACTCATTAGTGGTTCTAAGCAAACAAACAAGAAAAAAAAAAAGCCAAGCATGCCCAAGCTGCATACCACAACCACTGAACAGCTTGGGATCAGAAACACCCTGGACTGTCCCTTCGGATCCCACTCCAGCTACAGGAACACCTGACTCACTCTTGAGGGAGGGGCGACAAAACTGGATTTGCCAGGAGTGGAGACTGATCCAAGCATTATTGGGTCAGTGGGACCATTGTACTGTCTGCTGCCTGCCCATGGAGGGGATGGGGAGTTGTGGAGAAGAAAAAATGACCTGATGTGGCGGGAGGGGGAAAGGAACTTGAATAAGGATATACAGGGATGGAAGAAAAAATTCAGAGGGAAAGCGTAACACAAATTAAATATATGTGTAGAAATCTTATTTGCATTATCACCCTTGATTAGTCATGCTTATGATTTTATCTTCTTTATAGTTATTGTTAACTTATCAGCATTTTAAATTCATTTTACTGTTTTTCTTGATAAATACAAAATAAATGAAGAAGAAAAAAAAATTGGGAAGCTGGTTGCTGCTAGGTCTATGCATATACCACCCCAGGTAACATTCTGGAAAACTCAAGCAGAGTTCATACAGCTTCTTTTTTTTTTATTAGAAACCTGAGGCTTGAAAAGGAAAATAACCTTGCTGAAACCTTAAGGTGAGGTCTGCCTTTTCATATACTCCATATTCCTATGCAATTTTATGTATATGAATTAATAAGATCTACACATAGAAATTTGTACATTTACAATGATTTTTTTTTAATTTCCTTTTTTTTCCTGAGAAAAAGAGGTTTTTGTTTGCAGCATTCACATCTGATAAAATTATGTGCCTGATTGTAATGCAGACTCCTTGAGAGGGCACAATTCTAAATATTTACCAGCTGTTGACAGCATTGAAATTTAGCCCTTAGAGAATGGGGCACAAGCTAGGCACTTGGCAATGATTCTGAAAACAGAGGTTAAAATCTCCCAAAGATAGACTGTCTCTTATACTAGTCTAGGACAGGCCTCGAGGATATTATTAGTCTCTTTAACATCTGTGAGGGAATTAGAGTTGAAACACAGGCCAGTGGCCTCATACTGGGGAAATGAGATATAACATGCAACCAAAGAAATCTAATCAACAGGAAAAATGCTGGCATGCCTTTCTTTTAAATCCACTCTGTGCTTGCAAAAGAAAACAGGCTTTGTCACTGGCACTGACAAGGAGTAGTGTTGGATCTGAAGACAGTCAGACTACAGCAAAAAACATTAACCAAAGTACCCACCATGATATAGAACTTTGAACTACAGAGAATAATGAGTCTCTGTGGTGATTTGTTTTTGAACAAGAGAAGCAGTTGAAGAAATGGTAAATAGGCTTTGTTTTGAATGTTTCAGCCTTGTTCCTAGATCAAATCACATAATCACTCTTTGTAGAATATTTTCATTTACTGCTAATAAGTTACAGAATATTCTAATTTTGGAGCAGAGGTTATTCTTGTGTATTGCTGCCTTAAACAATAAAAAGATGTCAACTTGACCACAGAAGACCTCAATAATTAACTCACTGAGAATCATAACGTTTTATGTCTCATAAAAGCCACAGGGATCATGGAGTTCAGCCTCTGTGCTTCAGAGATGAATAAACCAGGATGCAGAGAGATGAAAATGACTTTGCTCAAGGTCACAGGGTTTATCAATGACTGCACTGGGACTAAAGGTAAGAGTCACTACACTCTATCCATGCAATCTTACCACTTTGTGAACAAACTGCAAGCAATAGCATTGAAATCCCAAAACTACAAGTTAACCCTAGACTCACATTTTGTATATGTTCATGTTTTGTAAATTATCAAAATTCCATAAATTTTTAAAAGAATTTTCAGAGAGCCACCAATGTAGTCACACACACACACACATACACACAAACTCTATATCACACAACGTGCACAAACATGTACATACAAATACATGTACACACATACATATATAGTTACACAAAATCCACATATACACATACATATTTATTATGCATACACAATACACACACATATATAGAACATGTAAATAGCTGTCATCTCTCAGATACAGATTACAGTATTTATGGTTGGGTTCATTTATAATACTGAATAGATAATAAAGAAAAATATTTTAATAAATAGACTTTGGATTTTGCTCTACTGAAAAATACAGTTTCTCCTTAGAGATTAAAAACTATGTAGCTTTCTATACATTATAAATAACATATACATATTTCAATACTTCCATTAAGGGAGAATAGTAAATCATAATAGTATTGCTACTAGGCTTTAATATCTATATCAAGTAAATGCCCTTATTACTCTGGTCTTTCTTAGGTAGCCTTTGCTCATTTGATTTGATGGTAAAAATCACTTAAAGTATGTCATTGGTAGAAAGTACCTTGTTTTACTGTGTTTAAATATTGAAAAAATGATTAAGTATATTTATAAAGCTTCCTTCTCATTTCCATGCCTATCAATCTTTTTTCAATCTGTAAAGAAGAGACATTAAGTCCTTCCCTCCTTGTAGCTCAAACTTACCATGTTTCCTAGAGCAAATGCTGCAAGATGGAGGCTGACACTAAACTCAACCCCTGTGACACAAAGAGGGATTATCCATCCCATTATTTCCACTGGGGAGTACCGATTACAAGAGAGAAAATTATGTTATTATTACTAACAGCAAAATAGTACTTATGAGTATAATGTACATTAAAAAACAATTCATGTATTTTATTTTATACTTATAATACTACCTCAAAGGAAACACTATTTTTGTTTTATTAAAAAATCATGCTCATCTCTTCATTTGCTTATTTTGTATGCAGTTTAATATAAAATTACTATAAATTTATTACTCATACATGTAAATTCCTTAAAGATTATATGTATGTGTGTGTGTATCACTGTTGGCTGAAGTTTTATTTATATATTGACAAAAACAATCCTGATGTATATTAAAATGTCTCATATTTATATGACCAATCTAACACTTAGGAAATGATTCACAAGTCACATATCCAAGTTTACCAGTTATTAAATGGTGAAGTGCATTTTAATTAAACATGAATAGTCAGCCATTTTTGAAAAATATGGATATTCCTTTCTCAGATTCATCAAGCTGACTACAAAACTAACCAGGACTCCTACCTATAAACATTGCTGTCCATTTCACATCATTTACAACAAAAGGCCCTTTATAATTACTACTGGCATGATAGGGTGTTATCAACATCTGTTTCTTTATTATATGTAGTTCTTTATGGTCAATTCCATTTATTTGAACTTACTTGGTAAGTTTATATACTTTTTTAAAGGAACAAAAGAATATCACATACAAAATAATATTCCTAATTTTCAAAATTTACCTTTAAACACGGTAGAAATCTAAATAATTAAAGCTGATTTTACTATCTTAAACATTTCCCTAATAGATTTACCCTGTTTCTCTCTGTCAACTGAAGCACACAAGGCCTTTGAAATAAAAAAATAATTATAATGTCATTTTACTTAAAAGACTCATGTTCCAGACTTTCTACTAACAACATAAATAGAAAAACAGAAATGAAAGTGGGCTAATCACACATGTTACTTTGCCCTCAGAACCATATAGAGTATTACTTCCTCTAAAGCTTCCCACTGATATAGATATGTTCAACTTCAGCTACCTGTAATAAATATTCTAAAATAAAACTTGATAGTTAACCAAAAACCCAAGTGAGAGACTCTGAACAAAAATATTATGTAGAAACACTGCATTCAAAAGTTAGTCAAAAAAGCGACACTTATTGAAATTCACAAGCCAGAATCTGTTAATATAACGGCTAATTAAGAATCAATCTCTGAACAGCTTAAATAATATCTTAGATACAGTGACTTTTTATAGATCTTCATTCTTATAATAGATAGAAATGCTTTTTTTGGAAAATAATAAATTAAATTGGACTGAATAACAAAATAAATTCACAGAATAACAGCCAGGATTGAGTGAAACTCTGAGATATTTCCCACAAGACAGTATTGGGGAAGCTGCTCTTTTCTGGACTGATTCCTACTTGTTTTTCACAGTAGGGCCAATCTCTCTGTTTGCTTTGCTCTGCAGCCCCTGCTGCACTGTTCCAAACCACTTCATTCTTTCTTCTCTTTATGTTTCTCCTACTGGTTAAAGAAACATGGATAGAAGGTTGCTGAAATTGTGGCAACGTATGTACACATGTTTTGTATAGAGGGGTCTCAATGATATGTAATAGCTTATTTTCCTTTAGCTTGAAAGGATACAGGACACCTTTATGAAAACCTGAACAAGAAATTAAATGGGCAAAACCTTTAATCCTTCAGGTTTTCACAGTGAGATACTTATGCTTTCTATTGTTTGACAACTTATGTTTTTGGCCAAGTTTGGGTCATAATTACTAAAATACTTAGAACTGATGATAGCATAGTACTATTGAGAATAAACATCAAAATCAAGCAATGAAATTGTGCCTAATTTGCCAACTAAAAGTTATATCTAGAATGATGAATTTAATAATTATTTGCATTGCAGTTTTTATAATATTTATTTCAATTCATTTTGTAGGTATGGGTGTTTTACCTTTATTATCTGTGCCCCACTTGCATTCCTGTTGCCTATGGAGGCCTAAAGATGGTGGAGGGGACTCTGAAACTGATGTTAAAGGTTGTTAGCATCAACATGGATGCTGGGAAATGAACTGGGATCCTCCGGAAGATCAGAAACTCTTCTTAAACTGCTGAGCCATTTCTCCAGCATTGATTAACAGGTAAATCCTTTTGAATATTTGGTTCTCAACTTCTGCCACTGTGGTGGGAGATTTGGAAACCTGGATACTTATCTACCAGAAATAGGCAGATCTTGTTCATAAATTCACTTTACTTCCTGCGCAGTTTCTGCTTTCTACCAACATGGCAAAAAAAAAAAAAAAAAATTCTCAGGGAGCTACTTGTTGCCATTACCTCTCTGCCATGTTGTGGTTTGTATCCAGAAAATTTCAACCAAAATAATTTCTTCCTCTTTTAAGTGGAGTTGGCTGAATATTTTATCAAAGCAAGGAGAAAAGTGACTAATAATCCCATCATTCTGTTTTTGAAGCCTTAATGGAGTAGAATACAAGTGAGTCAACCCTGCTGCTTTGATGCATCATAGTTTTTAAATGAATTTAATGAAGCAATGATTACAGGAGACCCATTATTTTAGTCTGCTACACAAGGTAGAAATAAAAACTGGTATTTTAAAATATATTCTTTGTAAATATTCCCTCAGATGGTTTCTATTTCCGTAGCTGAAAACTTTATTTTCTAAACCCTTTCTTAAAATAAGATATGTTTTGGTAATTAATATTACTATACTTTCTTTTTTTTCCTAAATGTTTTGTAATTTTATTTTCAGTCATCATAAGACAGTACAAAAAACTATAAATGGTTGATATATGTTACATTGGTAACTATTTTTTTAATTTTCTTTTTTTTCTTTTCTTCTTCTTCTTCTTCTTCTTCTTCTTCTTATTATTATTATTATTATGATCAAAGAAGTCACATTTTCTATCCCTGTATATCCTGATTTAAGGTCCCTTCCCCCTCCCACCACATCAGGTCATTCTTTCTTCTCAACAACTCCCCATTCCTTCCCTACTAGGGCAGGCAGCAGGCGGTCCCATAGTCCCACTGACCCAATGTTGCTTAGTTCAGTCTCCATTCCTGGCAGATCCAGTTTTCTCCCCCCTCCCTCAAGAGTGAGTCAGGTGTTCCTCTAGGGGCAGTGGGATCTAAGAAGTCAGTCCAAGATGTTTCTGATCCCAAACTGTTCCGTGGTTGTGGTTTGCAGCTTGGGCACGCTTTGCTTTTTACTTGTTTGTTTGTTTGTTTAGAGTCCACTAATGAGTGAGTACATCACCTGCTATCTTTCTGAGTTAGTGATACCTCGCTCAGGAGGATATTCTCCAAGTCCATCCATTTGCCTGCAAATTTTAGGATATCATTTTTTCTTACTGCTGAGTAATACTCCATTGTGTGGATGTACCACAGTTTGTTAAACCATTCTTCACTTGAGGGACATCTAGGTTGTTTCTAGGTTCTTGCTATTACAAATAATGCTGCTATGAACATAGTTGAGCTAAAGCCTTTGGAGTGTGGCTGTGCTTCTTTAGGGTATAAACCCAGAAGTGGTATTGCTGAGTCCTTGGGGAGATTGATTCTCAGTTTTCTGAGAAACCGCGATACCTGATTTCAAAGTAGCTGAACAAGCTTACACTCTCAACAACAATGGAGGAGTGTTCCCCTTGCTCCGCATCCTCTCCAGCATAGGCTGTCATCTCTGTCTTTTATCTTAGCCAATCTAACAGGTGTCAGATGGTATCTTAAAGTTGTTTTAACTTGCATTTCTCTGATGACTAAAGATGAAGAGCACTTTTTCAGGGGCCTTTCAGCCATTCGTAGTTCCTCTGCTGAGAATTCCCTTTTTAGATCTGAACCCCATTTTTTGATTGGTTATTCAAAGTTTTGGGCTCTAGATTCTTGAGCTCTTTATATATCTTAGAGATCAGTTATCTATCACTTATAGGGTTGGTGAAAACTTTTTCCCATTCTGTAGGCTGTTGTTTTGTCCTATTGACAGTGTCCTTGGATTTACAGAAGCTTCCTAGCTTCAGGCGATCCCTCTTATTCATTCTTGGGCTTAGTGTCTGTGCCACTGGTGTTATATTTAGGAAGTAGTTGCCTGTGCCAATTTGTAGAAGTGTACTTCCGATTATCTTTTCTATCAAGTTTAAAGTGGCTGGATTTATGTTGATGTCTTTGAGCCACTTGGATTTGAGTTTTGTGCAGGGTGACAGGCTCAGATCTATTTTCATTTTTCTACACACTTCCATCCAGCTATGCCAACACAATTTGTTAAATATACTATCTTTTTTTGCATTGAATATTTTGGGCCTTTTTGTCAAAGATCAGGTGTTCATAGGTTTTTGGGTTAATGTCTGGATCCTCAATTCTATTCCATTGATCCACAAATCTATTTTTATGGTAGCATCCGGCTGTTTTTATTACTGTAGCTCTATAGTATAACATGAAGTCAGGGATGGTGATACCTCCTGAGGTTCTATTGTTGAGTAAAATTGTTTTGGCAATCCTGGCTTTCCTGTTATTCCAAATGAAATTGAGTACTGTTCTTTTAAGTTTCAAAAAATATTTTCTTGGAATTTTGATGGGCAGTGCATTGAATCTGTAGATTGCCTTTCGTAGAATTGGCATTTTTACTATGTTGAACCTACCAATCCAGGAACATGTGAGAGCTTTCCATTTTCTGATATCCTCTTCAATTTCTTTCTTCAGTGATTTAAAATTTTTGTCAAATAGGTCTGTAACTTCTTTGGTTATAGTTACTCCAAGGTATGTAATACTATTTGCAGCTATTATGAAGGGTAATGATTCCCTTATTTCTTTTTCAGCTCTTCTATCTTTAGTGTATAGAAGGGCTACTGATTTCTTTGAGTTAATCTTGTATCCTGCTGCATTGCTGAAGGTGTTTATCAGCCATAGCAGTTCCTTGGAAGAATTTTGTGGGTCACTTATGTATACAATCATATTATGTTCAAATAGAGATAGTTTCATTTCTTTTTTTCCAATTCGTATCCCCTTAATCTCTTTTCGTTCTCTTATTGCTTTACCTAAAACTTCGAGAACTATATTTTATAGATAAGGGGAGAGAGGACATCCTTGTCTAGTTCCTGAATTTAGTGGGATTGCTTTAAGTTTTTCTCCATTAAGTTTGATGCTGTCTGTCAAGTTCTTGTAAATTGTCTTTATTATGTTTAGGTATTCTCCCTGTATTCCTGATCTCTCCAGGACTTTAACCATAAAGGAGTGTTGGATTTTGTCAAAGGCTTTTTCAGCATCTAAGGACATGATCATGTGGTTTTGTTCCTTTAGTTTGTTTATATGATGGATAACGTTTACAGTTTTTCATATGTTAAAACAGCCCTGCATTTCTGGGATGAAGCCTGCTTGGTCATGGTGGATGATATTTTTTATACATTGCTGTATACAGTTTGCCAAAATTTTGTTGAAGATTTTTGCATCAATATTAATGAGGAAAATTGGTCTATAATTCTCCTTCTTTTCTGTGTCTTCGAGTGGCTTGGGTATTAGGGTAATTGTGGCCTCATAAAAGGAATTTGGCAATATTCCTTCAATTTCTTTCTTTTTTTTTTTTTTTTTGTGAGTTCAAGGCCAGCTTGGCAACTTTATTGTTTCAGAATAAAATAAAATGAAACAGTGAAAGAGAAATAGTTAAGTGGTACAATTCGTAAAAGTCCCTGAATTCAATATCCAGTATAGAAGAAAGCGTGGGGGGGGAGAAGAGGAAAGAAAGGAAGGAAGGAAAGATGGAGTCAGTGTGTTAATTCCCTTGAAGCTAAGATCTTATCATTGCACAAATAGATCCCAATCATTGTTCTTCCAGAGTATCTAGTATGCAGTCATTACTTTTTCAAATGTTGGCATGTATTCACATCAGCTGGGATTGACTCTTGGTGTTGGTGACTAGAAAGGCTGTGGTTTCTGTCTCCTCCTTTTGCTCAGGTGCTAGCAGGTTAGAATCTGTGTTCTAGTGACAGGGACCCCAGACTTAGAAGCTGAAGACCAGAATTCAGCCACTAATCTTGCTACCTATAAAGAGCAGACAGTGGCCTCTTGTTTCCAGGCTTTGGTCTGTATGGTTTGGGTTCCCCTGCCATGTTAATATCTTGACATTTTCTATCCATGTAAGGAAGATGAATTTGCTCAGGGCTGGTGTGAGGCTATTCAGGTGCACTTGCACCCCACTTTGCAGGGCTTGAGTGTGCCTAGCTCAACCCCTCTCATCCTCATTGCTTTGTTTTAGACTCTGATCCAATGATTTTTTTGTCTTCATCTTGATGACCGCTTATAAATACAATTATTTCTTAACTAATTAATTTTGCATATTTTCTTTTAAATTAAGACTCTGTGTGAAAAAGTGTTAGAAGTAATGGTAGTAATTCTTCTTTGAATGTCCAGTAGAATTCAGCACTGAAACCATCTGGACCAGGGCTTTTATTTTAGGGGAGGTTTTTAATGACAGCTTAAATTTTCTTAAGGGTTATGGATCTGTTTAGGTAATTAATCTGATCTTCATTTAAATTTGGTAGATGGTACCTGTCCAGAAAGCCGTCCATTTCTTTGAAGTTTTCCATTTTTGTAGAATACAGATTTTCAAAGTATGACTTGATAATTCTAAGGAATTCCTGGGGGTCTGTTGTTATGTCCCCCTTTTCATTTCTGATTTTGTTGATTTGAACATTCTCTCTCTCTCTCTTGCTTTTTGATTAGTTTGGCTAAGAGCTTATCTATCTTGTTAGCTTTCTCAAAGAACCAACTCTTAGATTCATTGATTCTTTGTATTGTTCTTTTTGTTTCAATTGTATTGATTTCAGCTCTAAGTTTGATTATTTCCTGCTGTCTACTCTTTCTAGGTGAGTTTGCATCTAATTGTTCTAAGGCTTTCAGCTGAGCTGTTAGGTCTCTAGTGTAGGTTTTTCATGTAGGCATCTAAGGCTTTGAATTTTCTTCTGAAGACTGCTTTCATTGTGTCTCACAAGTTTGGATATGTTGTGGATTAATTTTCATTAAATTCTAGGAAGACTTTGATTTCTTTCTTAATTTCTTCCTTGACTCAGAGATGGTTCAGCTGAGTGATGTTTAGTTTCCATGAGTTCGTAGGCTTTCTTTGATTTTTGATGTTGTTGAACTCTTACTTTAGGCCCTGGTGGTCTGATATGTTACAAGAAATAATGTCCTATTGCAGTAAAAACCCACCATGATATATGTTTTAAATGGGGTTTATTTTGTGAAAATCACTTACAAAACAGAGACGGTTTTAAGAGAAAATGAAGGGATAAGGTTGCAGCGCGCTGGAGCGTTTCTAGGGAAAACTCCTCATCCCCACACCTTACATCCGAATTCCTGCGCTGCTGGCCCGAACTGCGCACCCTTTTCGGAACTCTTGCGAGAGAATGCCAGCTTCCTGTCCTGTCCTCACCCTCGAAGGTCTACTTCCAGAATCCTTTCCCGTTTACGACACCCAGCTCGTCCCCAGTCCTCTGACGCGATCGTTCACATATATAGTTCCTGATTTCCTGCTACAATGTCCATTTTCTTGTATGTTGATATTTGCCTTATGACCAATTGTGTGGTCTAATTTGGAGAAAGTTCCATGAGGAGCTGAGAAATATGTATATTCCTTTGCATTTGGGTGGAAGCTTCTGTAGATATCTATTAAATCCATTTGCATCATAACTTCTTTTAGACTCCTTATTTTTCTGTTGAGTCTCTGTCTGGTTGACCTATGCAGGGTTGAAAGTATGGTATTCAACCTAGATGTCCCACAACTGAAGAATGAATTAACAAACTGTGGTACATCTACACAATGGAGTACTACTCAGCAGTAAGAAAAAATGATATCCTAAAATTTGCAGGCAAATGGATGGACTTGGAGAATATCCTCCTGAGCGAGGTATCACAAACTCAGAAAGATAAACAGGGGATGTACTCACTCATTAGTGGACTCTAAACAATCAAACAAACAACCAAGAAAAAAGCAAAGCATGCCCAAGCTGCAAACCATAACCCCTGAACAGCCTGGGATCAGAAACACACTGGACTGACTCCTTGGATCCCACTTCCGCTAGAGGAACACCCAACTCACTCTTGAGGAAAGGGGGAGAAAACGGCATCTGTCAGGAGTGGAGACTGAACTAAGCAATATTAGGTCAGTGGGACCATGGGATTGCCCGCTGCCTGCCCAGCGACATATGGGATGGGGATGTGTGGAGAAGAAAGAATGACCTGATGTGGTGGGAGGGGGAAGGGACCTTGAATAAGGATATACAAGGTTAGAAAGTGTGACTTCTTTGTTCATAAATAATAATAAAAACAAAAAAGAATTTAAAAAGAAAAGATATTAGTGTTTAAACCTGAAAAAAAAAGTGTGGTATTGAAATCTCCCACTATTAGGGTGTAAGAATTGATGTGGAATTCGAGCTTTAGCAGTGTTTCTTTTACATAGTTAGGTGCCCTTATATTAGAGGCATAAATATTCAGGATTGAAATCTCCTCTTGACCAATGTTTCCTGTGATGAATAAGTAATGACCATCTTGGTCCCTTTTAATTGCTTTTAGCTTAAAGTCTACTTTGTTAGATATTAGGATTGCTCCCCTGCTTGTTTCTTAGGATCATTTGACTGGAAAATCTTTTCCCAATCCTTTACTCTAAGCCTGTGTCTGTCTTTGCGGTTGAGGTGTGTTTCTTGTAGGCAACAGAAGGATGGCTTCTGTTGTTGTATCCATCTTACTAGTGTGTAATGTTTTATAGGAGAGTTGAGTCCATTGAACTTAAGGGATATTAGTGACCATTGATTGCTATTTCTTGCCATTTTTGGTGGTAACTTGTTTGTATTTCCTTTCTCTGTGGAATTCTTCTGTGTAATTATTGATTGTGATTTCGTGGGTATATCTGGGGTCCTTAGGTTGGAGTTTTCCCTCTTATACTCTCTGTAGTGCTGGATTGGTAGATAGATATTCTTTCAGTCTGACTTTGTCCTGAAATACCTTATTTACTCCATCTATGGTGATTGATAATTTTGCAGGGTAGAGTATTCTAGTTTGGCAGCCATGCTCTTTTAGCGTCTGTATAACTTCTGACCAAGCCCTTCTAGCTTTCATCGTTTCCATTGAATAGTCAGATGTTACTCTGATGGGTCTGCCTTTATATGTGAGTTGGCCCTTTTGCAGCTCTTAACATTTTTTCTTTGTTCTGTATATTTTGTGGCTTGATTATAATGTGGCATGCTGAATTTTTTAGGGAGTCATATCTATTTGGTATTCTGTAAGCTTCTCATATCTTTATAGGCATTTCCTTCTTCAGGTTAGGGAAGTTTTCTTCTATGATTTTATTGAAAACATTATCTGTGCCTTTGAGCTGGTATTCTTCTCCTTCTTCAATTCCTATTATTCTCACATTAGGTCTTTTTCTGGTGTCCCAGATTTCCTGAACATTTTGAGTTATGACTCTTTTGGTTTTAGTATTTTTTTTTTTTGACGGATATATCTATTTGAGCTACTGAGTCTTCCACTTCAGAGATTCTATCTTCCATCTCTTGAACTCTGTTTGTTATGCTTGTATCTGTGGTTCCAGCTTTTTTCTTCAGATTTTCTATTTCCATCGTTACCTCATTTTGAGCCTTTTTTATTGTTTCCATTTCAGCTTTTAGTTCCTGGCATGTTTCTTTCATTTTTTGGTTTACTTTTTCTTGGTTTTCTTTCATAGATTTGTTCATCTCTTCCAATTTTTTGTTTGTATTTTCTTCTATTTCTTTTAGGCAATTTTTCATATCTACTTTCAGAGCTTCGATGATCATCATAAAGAATTTTTGCTGTTGATTCCTTCTGTTTCCTCTTCATTGCTCATTTCAGATCTTGTAGTTAGTTGTAGGATTGCCACTTTCTTCTGGAGTTACCTTGTTATTCTTTATATTATTATGTAAATTTTGCACTAGAGTCTGCCCATGGCTTCAGTGGTTCACAATTAGGTGGCTCCTGGTCAGTTGTGGCACGCGGGCTTGTGTGTCTCCTGTCACCTTTGAGCAAAAGGTCTGCTCAATCTCTACCTCTGCTCTGGGTAGGGGACTGAATTTCAAGTCTTCAATCCTTCTGTGTTTGAGCAGTTGGAGATGGTGTGGCAGTGCGAGTTCCCTTAGCAGCAGCTGGGGGGACCCTGGCAGTCAGTTTATCTCTGTCTGCTACAGATTATATGGGGACATACTCCACAGACAGTATCTGGTCCAGGAACGGGAACCCGACTGGAACACAATTTTCCCTGGCAGGGATTCAGGTGCTGGGGCCTTCTGAACCCACCTCACCTTTGGGCAGAGTCTGAGTCTGTCTTTCAGAGTCCTCAATCCTTCTCTGTTTGCTCAGTTGGAGGCAGGTGGCCATGCAAATTCCCTCAGCAGCAGCTGTGGGGACCCTGGCAGTCTGAGTTTATCTCTGTCTGCTACAGTGTGTCAATATTACTATATTTCACAGTTAGGAGGTAGAAATCACTTAGGAAAACTTACAAAATGAATGACAATAAACTACAGTTTTCCTTGCAATCCACATCGATACTGTTTTTAGCACCTTTTTTTCTAGATTTATTAGGGATCATTAAGAAAATTTGTAAGTATTTAAGGCACACAATATGATGCCTAACAATATGGATTTGATATAAAATGACTGTCATCCTAATTAAAATATGTAGCTTCTTGCAAAATTAGCTCCATTTTGTAATATCTTATATGCTTTCTTTAATATTTTCAAGTACATTATGTGTTACCTTTCAGTATTTTGAGGATATGACAAAATACATCTCTTGTCTCTCTGAAAATTCATAATATTTGGCAATCATTCATAATTTATCTTTGTTTTTCTGACTTATTTTACTTAGCACAATGACAATAAAATTCAGTCAGGTGTCACAGGTAATAAAATTATCTTCTTTTGTAAGGCTGAATGTTATTTCAATGTTATTTCAATATGACTCCACATTTTGCTATTGAAAACAATGATATAATTAATATAAGGCCAAAGCTATTTTTTATGTTTTAATTTTATTTCTTCTGTATATATGTTAAAAACATACCATAGTTGTATGTTTAATTCTTTTAAGAAACTGATAAATAATTTTCTAAAACTTCTATAATAATTTAAAATTCATTTACAATGCACAAGTTTTTTTATTTTCCTTATATTCTTTCTGACAGCTATATTTATCTTTTGATAAAGAGCTGTTTTGTTTGAGATTAGTTAAAATTTTATAGTTTTTTTATTTTCTTAGTAATTTGTAAAGTTAAGTATTTTGTTGTTTATCTTATCAGATTGATATTTTTGTCTTCCCTTGAGATTTGATATATTATATTATTTATTTATTATTAAAAAGTATTTTTTTTACTCAGAGAGTAAGATAACTTAGAAGTAAAGAGCCCTTTCTGCTCTTACAGAGGACCTGGGTTCGAGCAGTTAAAAACAAATGGCAGTTCACAACTGTCTGTAACTTAAGTTCCAAGGTATTATACTCCTTGTTCTCACTTCTGTAGATATCAGATACACATGCAGTACACACAAACACATGTGAACAAATCACACACACACATAAGCATAAAACATCACCCATATGCAAAAAATAAATTTATTTTTAATGGTCTTTATATTATTTCTTTTAATTTCAAAGAGAACACTGAATTCAATCTTCTTCATTTAGCTTTATTTCTGACCATTTTCCATAACATCTTGTAATCAACACTTTAAACAAAGACAAATATCCATAATCCATTTTGTGGACATAGTTTTTTAGGCTGCTTTCTGCTGATTGAAGACACTGGCAAGGTATGAGAATCCTAAGAAAGTTTAGGATTATGGTCATGTCCTGACCTGAGTATTTTGTGAGGCTCATCTATCTCAGCCAGTCTCCTTTAGCCTGTTCTAGGTACAGAGCTCAGAGAAAACTGCAATAGAGGTGATCTGATATGTTTGCACTTACGTTTTTCAGGGGGTCTTTCTCAACTAAACCTTTTATTTTTTTTAAAGCAGAATAAATCTACAGGCTCCCATTTTCTGTGAAAATAAAATAAAATCTTTTCTCTATAGTAAAATATCTTTTGTCTTTAATTTTGAGGTTGAAGCATTTACAAAGTATATAGGTTATATAATCTAGCAGCATGTATAATTAAAATATCTCTTAGAAGATCTTGCTCCTTCTTTTGCACTAAAAAATGTAAAACCACCGCAGTACTAACCCACCAAGAAATATATGCTAACTATTGATTTTTATTTAAAAGTTACTTGCATAACAGGGATTGTTCCAGGGGAGGAGGAGAAAAAGTAGGAGAAGGACGGAGAAATGGAGAGCAGGACCTTAGAGAGCACAAATGATCCGCACCACAGTGAGCAGGAGCCATCCCAACCATGGAGAGCCGGAGCAATCCTAACCGTGCAGAGCAGGAGCGATCTGTGGAACGATCTGGGCAGCAGAGCGAGAGCAGTCCCAGCTGGCCGGTCCTTCCTCCCATGTCACTCATCCAGCGACGCAATGCTTCTGTCTTACGGCACTGCGCTCTTTCATCGTTTCCCCCCAGACGACCGACTCCGCCCGGCTCAGCACTCTGGAGCGGTTTTTTTGCATAACTTCAGATTTCCCGCTACATAAAACCAACACAATAATATACAGTATCCAGTCTCTGTGTATTTCCAGCTTTAAGTGGCTTACTTTTTTTAACTCTATTTCTTTTTTAAGGACTTTGTCTACTCCATCCTTTTTTTTTCTTGTGCAAGCCTATACATTTTTACATACTTTGTGGATTTTTCCAATATGTATCTGTTTTGTTGTGTATCTTTAATCAATTTTTAACTAGGAGACTTTTTAAATTGCTAAACTGTATGGCTAGTGCACTTGGCTTCTGGCTCCAAAGTGTTATACCCATGTCAAGAGACTCCCAAAGACCATGAAGGAGCTAGGCTTGGTGTAAATTCATGAGAGTTTTTATTGTTATGAACAGGTTCCAAATAAACCAAGTTGATAACCTTTGTTTGATGTAGTGGAGGGTTATTGGCCTTAAGCCCCAAGGTGAAGGTGGGTTAAGGAAAACCCTACATAAGCAGTGTGTTGCATGTCTTGGCATTCCAGTATTGGGCGAAGGGGTATAACATACATTATCTATTGAATAAAATTTTTGGTGGCTGTCAGGCATACTCCCAGACCTGGGCCCCCCACCCTTAGGTACCAAAGCTTCTGTAAAACAAATCTTTGTAAGGATAAATCCATGCCTTTACACCAGCTCCAAGCTTTTCAATATTACTGCATGTACCAATGAGTCACATTTACCTACCCAATTCTGGAAAGCAGTATTCAGTAGCATGAAGCTATGTTTTTAAGCTCATAAATATGCTCCCAAACCTGCATATAGTGGCTGGAAGAAGCCTCTTTCTACTGCAGCCTGTGACAGAAACTGAAGAAATCAGACCTGAAATTTAGCTCATGGCAGCTGGCAGCCTGTTCCATGTCCTTGCTGGCACATGAGTCTCTATGCTGTCATTGGCATGAGACTGTGAGAAAAGGAAGCCCAGTGTAGCTCCATTTTTGTGCATTCAGAATCTTTCTAAAGCTTTATCACTGCCCTGTGTTGGGTACCGTATGAAATTTTTGTCCCAGGTAGAAATGTTCAATTACCCAGCAACTGCTTTACAAATAATTGATTCAGAAACTGTAACATTATAGTAACTGCTTGGCCAGTAGTTGAGGTAAATTATAAATTACTATACCTCTTATAGTTAAATTAATCCATATTTTTTTCCATTTTTATTTTTTAAATTTATTTATTTTAAAAAAGGTCTTTTTTTCTATGTATCCCCCTGCTCCCTCATGCTTCCCTGCTCCCAATCCCTTCCAGTTGGCCTTGAGACTCTCCTACCCCATTCCCTGAACCCCTTCCCCCAAAAGGGCAGGAAGTCCCATAATTTTTATCAATGTTTAGCCACATGGCTTTATTCCTTTTCTCATTCCAGCATTCTTATCTTCCTTCCTCTGTATCTGCTGGCATCTCTTGCTTTGTTTTTCCTCTTCCCAAAATTCTTAGTCTAGTAGCCCCACTTATACTTCCTATCAGCCAATCAGCACTTTATTAAATGAATAGGAGCAACAAATCATTAGAGTGTACAAAAGAAATATCCCATAGCAAGTGATAGTTATGAATTAACTGTTTTAGTAAGGTATAGGTTGTAGATTCTCCAAGAGCCATAGCTTCACTATTCCTTCATAGTTGGTTAGTTTTCTAGTACTAGCCATGATATCCCTCTTGCTAAGTCAAATTAAAGAAACTGATTATCACCAAGGTATGTGTGCCACTACTGCATGCTTAGAGTTATCCCTAAGTGCTTGTTACCATTGTGGTTCATAAGCATTATAGCTAGATAAAACTGTTGATTGCTTTACTCTTACACAAATTTGCATGACACCTTCTGGTTGCATAAAAACTAATCCACAGATAGGGAGACTTTCAGGTCAGTTCCTAATTGAGCGAATTCTAAGAACTGCATCTGAAGTATATGCTATCCTCAACAATAGGAATTTAAATTTCTCCTTTATGGAAGTAACCAGACAATTCCAATACTCTGTAATATTTTGAGAGTCTCTTGGACAATCCTAAACAACTACTGGAATAAAAGCTTCTCTGGCTTTATTTTAGATTTTTATTTCCTTAGAAGTTCTTTGGTTTGTGGGGTGAGCCTTGTCAACTCAACTCTGATAGAGAAATATTTTTTATTTTTATTTTTGGCTTTTTTATTTAAGATTTTTTTGTACATACTGTTCTGTCTCCCTCCCTTTCTCCCACTTAACTCCCTCACTTCCCCTCAAAGAGCAAGGCTTCTTTTGAAGATTCAACACAAACTGGCATACAAGATTTTAGTAGGACCAAGATGTTCCTCCCTGAATAAAAGCTGAGTAAGGCATCCTACTATAGGGAGTGGCCTCTAAAAAGACAGTTTATGTAGCCAGGATAAGTCTTGGTCCCATTGTCAGGACCAAAACAGACCAATCAACACAACTGTCACTTTCATTCAGAGGACCTAGTTTAATCCCATGTAGGGTCCCGAGCTATTAGTCCAGAGTCTATAGTTTCCTCCATCATGCTCTTAACCACCCCCACCACCTCCCACCACCCCCACCCTGTTCCTATATTCCCTTTTCTCTCTCTTCAGCTGAACTACAGGAACTTGGCCAAGTGCTTGGATGACTTTAATAAGATAATGCTCTTGTACGCTGTAAAGATTAGTAATTGGTGTTGAATGAGTTTTTGTATTGGCCTAGCCTTAAGATCTGGATATGCCTGTAGCTACTTTTCCCCAAAAAATTACTCAGCTGCTTATATTAATTTCATGTTGTTTGGTCTAAAGCTTAGGCATATTTTTAAACTAGCTTTTTTATTTTAATTTAATTTATTTTTATTAGTCTGTCTTACTATGTGGCCTATGGTTTGCTTGTGTTACTTTTACATGTTGATTTTTGGGCAGCTGAATGGAAAGTTTTGGATTTTTAATTTTACTCCTCCCTCCTTCTCCTATCTATTATCTGATTTTTCTACCTACTTCAAATATGTCTGCCATAGACTAAGACAGTACTTTTATTACCGAATGATATTCACAACATACATGGAAGACTTGTATTTAACTCTATTTCTTTTTTAAGGACTTTGTCTACTCCATCCTTTTTTTTTCTTGTGCAAGCCTATACATTTTTACATACTTTGTAAAAATGTATAGGCTTATGCAAGCCTATACATTTTACATATTTGTACTTAAGTAGGATATCTTCCTTATGCTGTTAATATCATTTATTAATAAAAGAACTGTCTTGGCTTTTGGAAGGCATCTTAGAAATAGGCAGGAGAATCAGAGCATAAATAGGAGAATAAAGTCAGAGTCAAAAGAGACACCATCCAGCCACCCAAAAATCAACACATAAAAATAACACAAATATGAGACATATGACAAGACAAATTAATAAAAATAAATTAAATTAAGATTCAGAATTAGTTATCAATATGCTCAGGTTGTAAGCCAAATAAAATATAATTAATATAAACATCTAAGTCATTGTTAGGGGATGTCCAAAATGTGAGACTAGTCTTTCTGAGACTACAGGTCTGTGGGTGTAGACCACCAGCCAAACAAGCCAAAAAATTTCATACTACACATTGGTATTGGCTTATTAAAACACTATTTGGTCAGTAGTAAGGCAGAAAGTAGAGGTGATGTGAGCAGACTAGGTGAATTCTGGGAATAGAAGAGGTAGAGAGACAGATTTCAGTTAGACACAGAGGAAGCAAGTTTAGAATCCTGGACTTGACAAAGATACTAAGCCATTTGGAGAAACACAGATAAGAATTATGAGTTACTTTAAATGTAAGAACTACTGGCCCAGTATTTACTATACTAATAAGCCTCTGAGTCAATTACTTGGGAAGCAGCTTCTGGGTATTTAAGACTTACTGGCCAAGATAGCAACTTCCAACTACAGTCTTTCAGCCATTTAAGATTATTCTGTTTAAATGTATACATTTTTAATTGGATTAATTGGTTTTTTGATATCTAGTTTCTTGAGTTTTTTATATATATATATATATATATATATATATATATATATATGAAATCAACTCCCTGTCAAATGTTAAATTAATGAAGATATTTTCTCAATATTTATGATGCAGTTTTGTTTTATTTATTGTGTTCTTTACCTTAGAGAAGCTTCTCAGTTTCAGGAGGTCCCATTTATTAATGGTTGCTCCAAGTGTCTATACTACTGGTATTATATTTAGAAAGTGGTCTTCCATGCCAATGTGTCCGAGGCTATTTTCAGCTTTCTCTTCTACCAGGTTCAATGTAACCAAATTTATGTCAAAGTCTTAGATCTATTTGTACTTAAGTTTTGTTCAGGATGATAAACATACATCTATTTGCACTCTTTTACATGTCAACATGTAGTTATGCCAGCACCATTTGTTGAAGATGATTTATTTATTTTTTATTGTAGAGTATTGGCTTTCTTTCTTAAAAAATATATTTATACAAGAATAAAACAAAGATATAGTACTTATATTCAATCAATACTGAGATAAAAGGGGTCCTGTTAGATATAATAATAATTTCTAATATGAAGTTGAGAAAAGAAGTCAAAAGAATAGATTGCTCTAAAGGGGCATTTGTAGGTATGTGGACAAATGCCAGGGTTTTCAGTTTTATTTTATTCATCCACATGTTAGTTTTTATGCTAGTGCCAAGCTGTTTTATATTAATATTTGGGTCATCCCAGATTTTTTTTGTTTTGGCATATTAAAATGAGTATTGTTTTTTTTTGAGGCCTGTGAAGAAGTATGTTTGTATTTTGATAGTGGTTGAATTGAATCTATTGATTCCTTTTGGTAAGATTGCCATTTTTACTATGTTGATACTACCTGTTCAAAAACATGGGAGAAAGTTCTATTTTTTAATATCTTCCTTAATTTCTTTCTTCAAAGACTTAATGTTCTTGTCATACAGGATTTCAATACTTGGGTCAGAGTTACCCTAAGATACTTTACACTATTTGTGACTATTTTAAAAGGTGCTATTTTTCTGATTTTTTTCTCCATCTTTTTATCATTTGTATATAGGAGAGCTACAAAATATTTTTGAGTTAATTTTTTATCCTTCCACATTACTGAAGTTGTTTGTCTACTACAGAAGTTTCCTGGTAAAATTTCTGAGGTCACTTATATATACTATTATCAGCAAATACCAGAAGTTTGACTTCTACCTTTTCAATTTGTATCCTCTTGATGTCCTTATGTTGTCTTATGTCTCCAACTAGAATTTAGAGTAGTATATTGAATAGATATATAGAGAGTGGACACCTTGTCTTGTTCCTGATTTAGGTGGAATTGCTCTGAGTTTCCATTTACTTTGATGTTGGATATTGACTTACTGTGTATAGCCTTTATTATGTTTAGGTATGGTCCTTGTATTATGATCTCTTTAAGACCTTTATCATGAAGGTGTGTTGACTTATGTTGAAGGGGTTTTCAGTAGATAATTAGATAATCATGTGTTCTTCTTTCTTCTTCCAGAATTTTTATATAGTAGATCACATTGACAAATTTTTATGTGTTGAACCATCCCCACATCACTGGATTGAAGCCTACTTGATCATGATGAATAATTTCCTTGATGTATTCTTGGATTCAGTTTGACAGTATTTAATTATGTTTGCATCAATGTTCATGAGGGAGATGGATCAGCAATTCTCTTTTTTTTGTTGCATCTTTATGTTGTTTAGAAATCAAGGTGACTGTCACCTTATAAATAAAGTTTAGTTATGTTCTTTCTGTTTCTGTTGTGTAGAACAATATGAAGAGTAGTGGCATTAACTCTTTGTTGAGTTTTGGTAGAATTTTATGCTAAAACCTTGTGTTCCTGGGGGTCTACTTGTTGGGAGACTTTTGATGACTGCTTCTATCTCCTTATGGGTTATGGATTTATTTAAAATTGTTTATATGATCTTGATTTAATTTTGGTATGTGATGCCTATCCAGAAAATTATTTTATTGCTGTTGGGTTTTTTTTTTTTTTTGGTGTTTTTGTTTTTGAGGGTTTTTTTTTGGGGGGAGGGGAGGTTATATTTTTCAATTTTCTAGAGTACAAGTTTTCAAAGTATGACATAATGATTGTCTGGATTTCCTCCGGGTCCCTTGTAATATCCCCCTTTTCATTTCTGATATTGTTAATGTGGATTTTGTTAGTTTACATAAGAGATTGTCTATCTTATTCATTTTCTTGAAGAACCAACTCTTTGTTTCATTAATTCTTTGTACTATTCTTTATTCCTATTTTATTTATTTTACCTTTTAATTTGATTATTTTCTGGTCTCTATTCCTCCCAGGTATTTTTTCTATTTTTTGTTCTAGAGGTTTCTAGTGTCCTGTTAAGTCAATAATATGAGATCTCTCCACTTTTTCTATGTAGGCACTTATTACTATGACCTTCTGTCTTAGCATTTCTTTTTAAGAATTCTAACTTTAAGCCAATGTGGTTTGATAAGATACAAAGAATTACTCCAAATTTTTGAATCTGTTGAGATTTTCTTTGTTACTGAGTGTGTGGTCAATTTTGGAAAAAGGATCTATGAAGTTCTTAAAAGTTATATTCTCATGTGTTTGGGTAATATATTCCATAGATGTCTGTTAGAAGATTTTAAGTCATTATATCTGTTAGATTCCTTATTTATATATTAAGTTTCTATCTGGTAGACATGTCCAGTGGTAAAAGTGGGATGCTGAAGTCTCACACTATTAATTTGTGGGGATTGATGTGTGATATTAACTTTAGTAATGTTTCTTTCACAAATGTAGGTACCTTTGTATTTGGGGTATAGATTTTCATAGTTCAGACTTCATCTTGATGGATTTTTTTCCTATTAATGAATAGGAAATGTCTGCCTCCATCTCTTCTGGTTAATTTTAGCCTAGTTTGTTTATTAGATATTAGAATATCTATATCAGCTTGGTTATTGGGTTAATTTCATTAATAAATATTTTTCTACCCCTTTACTGTGAGATAATATGTCCTAGAGCTTGAGGTGAGTTTCTTGTATGCAACAGTAGGGTATATCCTTTTTTTGTTCCCATTTTGTTAGCCTGTGTCTTCTTATAGTCAAATTGAGCTTATTAATATTAGAAGGTATTAATAACCAGCTAGCTTCTTTGGGTTAGATTTTCCTTCTAGTACTTTCTGTACAGCTAAATTTGTGGATAAGTATTGTTTAAATCCAGTTTTGTAATGATTGTCTTGTTTTTCTCACCAATTATAATTGAAAGCTTAACTGTATATTATTGAAAAGAACTTTCTGTCCCTTCTGGCTGGCAGTCCATATGTACAGATCCTGCATTCCCAGATCTCCAAGCCCTAAATAATCACACAGAAGTTTATAAGAATTTCATACTGATTGGCCTACAGTTCAGTCATACTGCTATCTAGCTCTTACATCTTAATTCAACCCATTTCCATTAATCTGTCTTGCCTCATGGCCTGAGACTTACCTGTTACTTTACAAGTTGATTCTTAGGCAGATGGAAGGCATCTCCTCTGATTCTTTCCTCTTCTCCCTATCTTTGCTCTGAGTTTCTCGCCTACTTCTAATGTGCCTGCCATAGGCCAAAACAGTTCCTTTATTCATAGCATATAGAAAGATATCCCATATCACTTCTCTTTTTTGTCTAATCAAACAGGAAGTTTTCAATTTTAGCATACTAAAATTACATATAACTAAACAGCTATCAAGCAAGAATTATAGCTATAATATTTAGTCAATTTGTATTTAGCAAAATTAAAGAAAAAATTTTATCATCTACCTTATCCTTGTGAGTCTAAAGTTTCATATTTAATATACCTTTTATAATAAAGAAAATTGTAGTATAACTATCTAATCTTCAACTACATTAGAGACCACAAAAGGATATAATATTACCTGAGTAAACAGGAAGTACAAGCAACTTTCAAAATCCAGAAATGACACAGATGACACCTGGTTGCCTGGACAGTCACCCGAAGTTCTTTTGTAACATTGGGGCATCCATCTTCAGCCTACAGGCCCAGAGACTCTGGCATAACTTTCAGTGAAGTAGGAAATTTGAAGAATTGCTAGGCCCACGCTGCCTTAGTTTATCAGTTACTCCTCCATGTGTCCTGAGGAATGTCTGACAGTTTTCTCTGCAAATCAGGAAACCGAAGGACCATCTCAGCTTGTTCTGTCAGAATTCAGAGGTCAATTTCCTATGGGTCTTGCATGTCCAGTTTATACAGCATACTGTCATGCAGTCAATATAAGTATAGTTTCTTATCCCATCACTAACCATTGCCACAAACAAAGTAAATTCCATATGGAGATTCTTCAATGTCTATCATTCTCTTGAATTAGATTTGTGTTGCCAGGAACAGGCCTGTCTCACTATCCAGAGAAGTCTTATTCTTAAGACATTTTAAATGCCATATTCTGTATGTCTTTGAAGTGTTTGAAGATTGCCTAGCTAGTTAAAATATATCTTTGCATACATAAAAACCTAACTAATATATCTATAAGTTTGGTTATCACAGTTGACTGTTAATCTGCATTTCTTAATTACACATTACAATTTTAAAAGAATTGCATTACATAATATCCTAAACAAGAGTAGAAATATACATACAGTATAACAAAATTGACAGTAAATTTGTATCAATAAGCCAAAATCCAGACCAATGTAAAATATTTTGAGATTAACAACTGATTTTTGGATTAAAGTAAATTCAAGAATCTATTTTTTTTAAAATCATTCATATACCATGTGCTTTTTTCCCTTAGAACAAGATTGACTATGACCATTAACCATTTATATTGAAAACAAACAATTATAAACATTATTTTAGAAATTTGGCTATAGGTTTCCATTACTATTTTCTGCTGATTGAGGGATGCTGACTGTCTTACAGATTCTTGAGATTGGATCATCTTAGTTGAAATCTTTGTAGCTGATGTGACCATCTCTTCCCATCAAAGATTTTTTTTCAAGGGGTCTTGGTTGACCAAACCATAATAAGCAATCCAGAGGGTCTTATCTTCTGTGGAAACAAAAGCAGAACCTCTTTTTCAAAGAAACATATCTGTAGACCAAAATTTCAATATCAAGATACCTTTGAAACATATACATATATATATACATATATATGTGTGTGTGTTTATTTAACTTATCAGCCTTTGTAATCAATGGTCTTTCTGCAGTGCTCATTAACAGTTAAAAAAATTAAAAGAAAACACAATAATAACTGTGATCCAAACTGTATATTTTCCATTGTTCTGTGGCTTATATATATTTATTACTCTATTTCTCTTTTTTGTAAACTTTCTCTACCCTTTCTTTCTTTCCAAAGCTCTTCACACATATGGTAATCCCTTTAAAGGTTTTCTCCATCTGAATCTGTATTATTGCATTTTCTTAAATATTTTCCAACCACAAGAGCTTTTAAAATGCTAGACTATTCAGCCCTGCTTTGACTGCTGACTCTGCCCCCCCCCAGCTTTTAAACATGGTGGAGGCCCTGGAGCCATACTTACCCTCTCAATTCTTGGAAGCTGTATTTAAATATTGTGGAGCTATTTAACACTCCAACTCTGGGGACTCTTAGGGTCCACAATATCATCAAGTAGAGCAGAGCTGCCTGCTGCTCACTAAGTACTTGGCAGCAGAGCCGCAGATTTTGCCACTAAAGCTGAGTCAGGAAGGCTATCTTAAAGGTGCCATGCATCTGCTTTCTGCCAGGAAACAGAGCAGGCCCAAGAAAATGCTGCTACTAAGAAACCATCTTTAACTCTGTTTCCCTTTTGTTCAATATAAATAGAAACTTTAAACTGATCACATGCAGCTTGTTGTTCATACTGAGTCTTCTGTGAGAATTTGAAAACCAGCCTTGTTCCAGCTTAAGCAGCCTGCTGCAAACCTGCCATTTTTTAATTCAAGCCCAAATACTACAGCATATCTGTACTATGACTCCATCAAAGACACAACTCAGAAGCTGCTTGGCTTCCCATTTCTGTGCTCTAGAGCCCTTTTTAAGCTTTCTTAGGCTTTATGTGGGTACTAAGCACCAAGTTGAGACTCCATCTGTTGAAAGGATGTTTCTGTTCTCTCTGGTTGGTGGTTCAGACCCACAGATCTGTAGTCCCAGACTGACTAGCCCCAAATAATCACACAAAAGCTTATACTAATTTCATGCTGATTAGCCTATGATTTAGGAATATTGTTAGCTAGCTCTTGCATCTTAATTCAACCCATTTTCATTAATCTGTTTCAGCATATGGCCTGCGGCTCCCCTGTGTTACTTTAATTGTTGATTATTGGGCAGCTGATGGAATCTCCTCTCACTCTGGCCTCCTTCCCCTATCTATGCTCTGATTGCTCACCTACTTCTAAGGTAACCTGCCATGAGCCAAAACAGTTTCTTTATTCACCACATATAGAAATATATCACACAACAGTATTTAGTAGTCTGGTGTCACATCTGTGGTCTTTTAGTGTCTTCAAAATATTTGTCAGGCCTTCTGCTTTTCAGAGTTATAATTACGATAGGTCTGCCTTTATATGTTACTTGGACTTTTTCCTTTGCTGCTCTTAATGATATTCTTTCTTTATTCTCTGTGTAAGCTGAGTGTCTAATTGACCTTCCCCGCAAGGTAATGGTCAATCTTTATTTATCAAATTAAGGGTCAAAACCCTGTGGTACTCATTGGTAATTCTATAATTTTCCCTGTAAATTTGATGTCTTCTGCTTGCTTCTTTAAACAAACCTGATATTCGAATTTATTGAAATATATAGAAAAGCACAAAGTAAAGTATAAAACAACTTAACAACAGCAAAAGAAGAGAAGGCTAATAAATAACCTGAAATAAAATTTTCTATTTGAGGAGCAAATCCTAAGACCCACAGTGACATCACTTTCATAACTTAGACATTCCTGTGAAATGAAATCAAACTATTTTTGTCAATTGTGGAAAATGACCTAAATGTTTATAGAAGACATCAGTACCTTTAAATAACAATAATGTGTTCTTCTCACACCTGCAAACTATATTTGAATTCTTCTGACAAGTATTTTAGGTGGTAAGCAATCTAATAATAACATCAACAGTAATGACTTCATCTAGCAAATTAGTTCTGTAGAGATTTCATACATGACATTTAGTTGTTGTAACCTTGTGTTCTTTTCTTTATGTAGAAGAATGAAGTAATTGTTGAATGGTTTACAATCAGGTAAACACATTTTTATTGTTTGTTAGTTTTTCTGTTACAGAAAATCAAGCCAGCACTATACAACTACCTAACAATCAATATTCAATAATAGTGTATCTGTTTTCATTATATGGTATGGTTTTGGTCTGATTGGTCATCAATTATTCTCTGTTCTCTGTTATTAATAAAAATTAAAGAGATAATTGCATAAAGCCATTGTTCCAATAGAGATTGTGGAAGTACTGCAAGCTGAATCTGTCCAGGTGGAGATTTAGTCATGCTTGTAAAAATCACACAAGATACTTCCAAGTACTGCAAGACATCTTGCCAATTAACTTCTGAAATAAAATGATTATGGACCATAGAGTCATATGAACATTGGTCCACCATCTCCCAATTATAGAAATAGTGTGAAAATCAAATGAGATAATTGAGAGAAAAAGTCATTAAGTTGAAAGCACTTTACAAATATTGGTAATTAATATTTTTGCATTTCTCATTGAAAATCTTCTTTCCATTATTATTTCTCTTTTTTAGACTTTGACAATTTGATATAAATTTTATCAGTGAGCCTTCAATTCTTTATAGGAATTAGTCATCTAATATTTGAATGTGTTTTGTCTGAATTTTGTTTGACTAATGGATTATAAATAGAAGGTATTTTATATCTGAATCCTAAAACAGTCTCCTTCACTTTTTATTATGAAACATTAAAGAGGCAAAGAAAAAACAGAAAGTCAACTGACAGAGAATTAATAGAATCTAAAACCCTTCCTTGAAAGCACAAAATAATAAAAATTCCACTAACTTCTATTTTATTCACCATTAGATGTGAGTTTCTCATTAATTTATACAACAAGAGAATCAAGTAAGATGTGCTTCATAAACAGTAATGCAATGCACAGGTAAATAATATTACTGCTCAATATCAAAACATTATTTTGACTTTTTTGTTATTTTCATAATAATAATCAGAAGAAGAAGAAGAAACCTAGACAAATGTAAATTTTTACCCCACCATTTAGACTTTAGATGTATAAACTAGGTTACCAATACATGTATGGACTTATACAAGTCTCCCTACAGTATAGCAGTGTAATTTAATTATTTTTTGTGTCGCCAAAATGTTTTTTATAACTTGCATTTTAATTATTCTGCAAATCTTTTGTTGTGTTATTTGAAGAGCCAGGTTGTGCTGGGAGAAGAAAATTTGAAGGGATACCAGATGCCACATAGTCTTCTAGAAGAAAAATCACCAACAGAATATAGTAAATGAACTCTACTGTTCTGAGTTTGTTCATAAGCAGCAGAGAATGAAAGAGAAGAAAATCAGGCTATATTTAAAAAGAAATCATACAACTGCCAGGACTCTAAAATCCGGCACTCCTTCCTTCCCAGGTCTATTTCTGCTTTCTTATTAACATAGTTGATATGATAAAAATAAGGGTAATTGACAGCTGTCTAATTAGATTTAATAGCTGCTCAATAGGAAGAATTTTTTTCCTTAAATAGTAAATATGGTCCCCAGTTATGGTCTGTAAAGACAAGTACTCTAGACATATATACAAGCCAATGACTTCTGCTAGTACAGGCTGTTCCCTTAGCTAATGTTTTACTGCATATTAAGTACTTATTCTTAAATCAACAAAAAGTGTAGTTCTTAATAATAACCAAAACCATTTACTTTTGTAAAGGATGGTAACTATTACAGAAAGAAACAATTTGTCAAAATGCCCAGAACAACTGCTCCAAGACTGCCTCAAACACCAATTGATAGGTCTAAAGCACACCCCTCAAACTGAATGCTCAGGGGACATCACAAAAGAGTTGGCCACAAGATTGTAAAAGATAGAGTACCAAGGCATTTGTGTCTCTTATATATAACAAAGAAGATGTATCTATTAAATATCTTAAATATAGTTGCTTAACCAATATCTGAAAAATGATACCAATTGTCATATCAATGTAGATTAAGTGAATCTGACAATTCTCTACCCTAATAATTATGGCTAAGGAAAATAATTTATCTTCTCTAGGTTCAGGCACTCTGATATGTAATTCATTCCTAAAATGTTAATCATAAACAAACATATATATAAACAACACTAAATAAACTCAGCATATTGTTTTTATAAGTATATGCGAGTGTATTTATAACAATAATAACAAAAGTATAAGAAGTTGTGAATTTGAGGAATTGAGTATACAGGAGTTGAAGATAGAAGAAAGAAAAATGATGTAAATACAGTCTCCATATGTTTTTTAAGAAAAACAAAAATATAAAAAATATTAAAATATTTTTTAATAAGGACAAAATCCAGGTTTCCCAGGCTCTTAATAGAACAGGCTAACTTGAAAAAACAATTTTTTATGGTCTGCACTTTGCAAATTTTATCAAATGTTGTGTAACAAGTTCCCTAATATTATACCAAGAAGCATATATCTACTTTCAAATAATGAGAAGGAATAACTGGAAAAAATCATGCTAACTTAATTATTCCTTTATCTGTGCAGAGCCAAGAATATATGATTATACATATATACATGCCTCAAACAGTTGGTTTCAATGCTTGAGAAAATTCCTACAACTCTCCTTGATTTAGAAATAAACAAATTTACTGGAAATTGTGTTCTCCCTAGAACATGAAGGGCAATGATGACATTAACGACATTCTATTGTATGTCAAACCAATATAAAAAGCTGCAAACATCTGACAAAGTCTCCCATCCCTAAGTGGCAGAAATTATTAAAACCACAGGGCATACAGTATTCTCTATGGGAGCCTTTATCTTGGAGCTGCTGGAGGTTAGCTTTTTGGAGCAGGCTGCAGTTACCCTTCAATTCATGCTGGTCAGGTCTTTTACCAAGAGAGTTGTGCTTTCAGTATTTATGTAGTACAGCAGGCAACTGTTTACCTCAGGGCACAAGAGGCAATCTGAGTGCTTCAGAATCAGTGTGCCATAGCAGCCCTGTTGCCTATGGAAACAAAGGCTTCCTTGAAGGAGGAGCTCTGTAAGGGATGCTGCAAATGCAGTTTGTGTCACTGTCTGATTTGATGGTGTTCTATTACATAAACATCAGACATTTTAAAAACATGTATAGGATCACAATATGCATTAATATTTTACAAGTTTGCATTTGAGAGTTTCTAAATATTTTTATTAATTTTTTTTATATATACCAACCACAGTTCCCCCTTACTTCGTGTCTTCCCACTCACCCTCCAACTTCCCCACACCCCACCTGATTGTGTACTCCTCAAAGAAGATAAGGCCTCCCATGAGGAGTCAACAAAGTCTGACATATCAAGTCAAGGTAGAACTAAGCCCCTGTCCCTTATAACAAGGCTAAGCAAAGTATACTCTATAGGGAATGAGCTTCAAAAACCCAGACCATGGGGATATAGCTCAGTGGGTACATCCACTGAGTACTCTTCTAGAGGACCAGGGTTCAATTTCCAACATCTGCATGGTGTCAAAACTGTCTAAGATGTCTATATCACATACTCTGATATGTCACTACACTACTCCTACTATCATCCCTGACCATTCCTCTTCTGGGGATAAATTCCTCTTCTTTAATTCCTTCTAAAAATACCAGGTCTCCAAAAGCCAACAACCAAATAAGATAGATCAATATTCAATAAGACAAGGCCATTTGCACGCTAATGGATGGATATGGAGAATATCCTCCTGAGCAAGGTAGCACAATGCCAGAAAGATAAGCAAGGGATGTACTCACTCATTAGTAGACTTTAAACAAAAAGCAAAACATACCCAAGCTGCAAACCACAACCACTGAACAGCTGTGGATCTGAAGCACTTTGGACCTTCACCTTGGAGCCCATGCCCTCAAGAGGAATACCTGACCGAGTCTTGATGTTGGGATGAAGAAAGTGGTGAATTTACCTGGAGTGGATGCTGAACTAAGCTACCTTGAGACATTGGGATCTCCTTGCTGAGTAGGAGATAAGGAGATAGGGAGAAGAAAGAGTGACTGGAAGGGGTGGGAGGGGATGGGAGTTTGAACAAGGGGATACATGGATAAAAAATGAAACTTTATTCATAATAATAATAATGATAAATAATAATAATAATAATAATAATAATAATAATAATAATAGACAAGGCCTCACATCAAACCTGGACAAGGTATCCCATTAGGAGGAGGAGTACCAAGAGCTGGCAAAAGAGTCAAAGATACACCCACTCACATAGTTAAGAGTCCTACAAGACACCAAGCTAACAGTCATAATATATACTCAGAGGACCTGATGCAGACCATTTTAGGCCTAGTGTTTACCACCTCAGTCTCTGTGAACCTGTACATTCCCTGATTGGTCTATTCAGTGGGCCATGTAGTTCTGGTGTCCTCTGTTCCCTCCAGTTTTCTCAATCTTTCTGCCTTGTTTTCTACAGGATTCCCTGAGCTTGAGGAGAGTGACAAGATGAATACCTTCAATATATATCTTTTGCCCACATGTATGGCTTTGGGTCTCTGCATCCTTCTATAATGCTAAGAAAAGACTTTCTGCTTACAACTGGACAAGATACTGACATATGAGTAAAACAGAATCATTTCATATAGGAATGTATAGTATAGTATAGAATAGTATAGTATAGTATAGTATAGTATAGTAATCATTTTGTTGATTATTTTTTTTAACTAGATGTACTTGATTCTTCTCTCACTGCCAAAGGGAATCAATCTTCAGTTCCTGGCCATCCAAGCAGTGTGGGGCATGGGATTCCCTCTCCTGGAATGGGTCTCAAGTAAAATGAGAAATAAGTTGACCTTTTCCACAAATTCTGCTCTACCATTACTGCCACAGCACATTTTCCAGGCAAGACAGATTGTAGGTCAAAGGACTTTGGCTGGGTTGGTATCCATGTTTCTCTTTCAGTACTCTTTACAATATCTTCCTACACCAAAGAGATTTATATGTAGGGATGAAGGTGACAGGCATCAGCTCTACCTCTCCACATTCAATGAATTATGTGGATGTCATCCTCAGGAACTGTCAGTTTGCAGAGAGCAACACTCTATCCTAGCATCAGCCTGAACTGTTTTCATATCTCCATGGAATCTCCCATCCCCAGGCCAACAACTCAATTAAATGCAACTAAATCCCACCACTGGAGCCTTACTAGGCTATGCAAGATGGCCAGTTTAAAGTCCATGTTACCAATTTGCAGAAAACCTCAGCAGAATCATCTATATATTTCAGGAAGTTTACACCACACTAGGCTTTCATTTAGTCTGACAATTCCATTCATCTCTCATTGTACTCTCTCCCTCATCACATTTCCAATTTTAATTGATCTATCTTGCTCCAATCTTCAACCAACACTGATATGCACAAAAAAAACTACTCTACTTTACTTCCCCAAGTCCTCCTGCAGCTTTTGTCTTTACCTAAACTCTCTGTGTCTAAGAGTTGTATCTAATTTATTATTAATGTAATGGCTAATATTCATATATAAGCGAACACATACCATATTTGTCTTTCTGGGTCTGGGATACCTTATACAAACAATTTTTTTGAGTTCCTACAAATTTCATTATGACATTGCTTTTAATAATATGTAATAATTCTTAAAATGCTTCAACAAAAACCAGACAAACAAAATAATAGAGAGAAGAAGAGGAATGGAAGACAAAGACAAAAAAGAAGAGATTTGCATTGACTTATATTTCCTTTGCTGATGCATAGACACTAAAGGTATATATATTATTCTCATGTAATTATATGAGAACTAGAAAGAACATCAGCATAATTTAATTTTTAAATCTGAAGATATATGATATTTCAGGGATAAAATTAATAAGCCACTAAACAAATACAAGTGAAGAAATACATTTCCAGAAATGTTTTTCAGTTTTCTGTGTCACGTTATATCTCTTCACCAATTTAATTACAATAATTAAGGACTTGGTAATGTTTATGAAATACTCAATATTTTTTTAAAAAATATGTTTTTACTGAAAACTATGACTAAATATATCATGTAATATATTCTGAGTATTATATTGAATTTAGTAGAGATTGTCTCTTAAGAATTCTTGCTTAAGCATGTCCAAAAAAATAGAATTCTTGCTTACTTCTAATTTTACTTGAGATTTAGTTTTGATAACCACAAAAATAAAAATCTATTTAAATGCTAAATAAACTAATTATTTATAAAAAATATGTCAGGCAAAAATAAAATTTATTTTCTCAAATATATATAGTATACATTAAAAACTATTGTTTTCTTGAATGGATACTATTTGAAGACAAGCAAAAATGCCACATATAATTCTGAACTCCTCTAAGTGATGGCTATGTGACTTTGGATTCACTAGTTAATATTTATGCAAGTCAATTTCCTGACTTCCATAATTTCCTCACAGACTTCTAACAAGTAAATGGCAGCAAGCAAAACAATCTTATTATAACTCTTGATGAATGTTACCAAAAAAGAACAAATCCTAAACCATCAGAGAATGTGAAGAATAACTACAATAGCAAGTGCAGTAAATGTCAACTAAGTGCAAGATATATTTATTGGTGGCTACAGAGTCAAGCATGTGTTAAAATATTAATAAACAAAGATAAATCAGATATAGTCTTTGGTTATGAAAAATTTTATCTTTTAGTGAGAACAAATACATTCCATTCTTTGGCAGTTTTAAATATAACTTGGATAGATCCATACAAGGAATATCACAAGATGACATAAAAGATAGTTATGCTTAGCTAGACTACTAAGAGTATAAAAACTGACTTAAATATTAAGAAATAAACAATTATAACTGACATATTTTTGTATTTTATGTCAATGAGTCCCAGAAACTCAAATAAATAGATAGCTAGATAGATAAATAGATAGATGATAGATAGATAATAGACCCATGTAGACTATTGTCATAGCTATTGTTTATCAATCATAACTTGATGTTAAAACTCAGCTGTAGAAGACATGAAATATTTAGTCACAGGACATGATGAAGTCAATTTGTTACTAACCTGGAAGCTTCTTCCCTAATGGAAAGATTATAGTGCCAGAAGGTACTATATAGGCTGTTCTGGGAGTAAAGCCCTTAAGAGTTCAACAGCTATAAATCATGTGCACTACAATATTGACCACTCATGTAAGTTATGTTCCTTGGTGAAGAAATGACATGAATGTTTTTGGGATAACCAACAGATTTTAACTGGACCAATTTATCTATTCTAAAGTGGTATCTTATGCTTGATACTGAAAACCTATTTATGATCCCATGTTTAGAGAGGTCAGATATATTATAAAAATGCTTCTAAACACTTATTATACCCATGGACTAGGGTACCTCTCATTTCTCAGTAGGAAAATTTATTTATGCAGCAGAAGGCAGCCTATACAGAGACTCACAACTTGTTAAAGTTGGAAGAGTAAGTGTCTGCAGAATGCTCAGTTCTAAATAATTTGTATCAAACTCTTCTTCCTGAAGATTCAGGGAACACCATGAAAGAGTGCAGAAAAAAATTGTAAGAGCCAGAGATAGGAAAAGAATGATGTAAAATAGTATGTTCTAGACATGATAGCATCATGCATTCATAAACTCACAGCAGCCGATCTCAACAGAACAAGGCCTGTGCAAGATCAAGTCATCCAGATATCTAGTGTGGAAAGAGAAAAGGGAAAAAATGCCTACACCTACCCAAGGAACTCTCTACAGATAATACTACCAGGGAATTAAGGGTTTATACATTTTCCAGCAGTGTTATGCAAAGTACATTTCCAATTTTCATACTTGTGTGGATGGGTTTCTACTAGCTAAACTTAGAGAGAGAAGGGAGGTAGTAAGAGGAAGAAGAATAAACATGCAGTTAGAAGCAGAGTGTGGAGATGGCCTCAGAAGAAGCTGAAGGAGGATGATGGTAGATATAATCTAAATACATTTTATTCATACTTGAAATTACCAAAGCATAACTATTTTAAATCAAAAATTCAAATAGTTGAGAACTGAATTGTAAATAAATTTAGATTAATGCTAAGGATATTATAAACAAGAAATTTTAAAGAAATGAAAATCCTTTTTTTCTATATGATATAGAATGAAATAGTGCAAGTTTCACAGAGAACATGTTAATATTTCTATAAGAACTGATTGGAACCATGGAACAAATTAGATTGCTGAAGAACAGATGGTTGTAGATATCCAGTCTAATATCTAACAGTCAGTGTCACTCTATTTAATGTTTATATTTGTCTATAATAGACATATTGATAGTGAATCTACTAAATGAGAAGAAAATGACAGCCTGGAGACCAATATTTAATGTAAGAAGCATAATTATACAGGATACATAGTCTATCTGTTTATCACCTGAAAATCCATACTGGACAAATAATTAGCTAGAATTTGAAATCAGATTTATTCAAGGTCTAACTTGTTAAGAAATATCAGCAGTAACAATTGTATTTACCACAATCTATCAGCCAAAAACACTAGCAATTTTAGGAAATCTAGGTACACAAACAGAACAGATGATAATTATTAGCTTGAATCAATGTTGTGTGCAGTTTCCCTTAAATAGAATATAAGATTCTCCTTCCCTGGAACAGTAGCAGGACCAATAATTATTGATGTCATGAGGCAAGATCCTATTATACTGCAAACTGTGGAATGGATTAACAAACTGTGGTACATCTACACAATGGAGTACTACACAGCAGGGAGAGAAAATGATATCCTAAAGTTTTCAGGCAAATGGATAGATTTGGAGAATATCCTCCTGAGCAAGATTTCTCAAACTCAGAAAGATAAACAGGGAATGTACTCATTCATTGGTGGATCTTTAAAAAAAAAAAGACTTAGCATGTCCAAGCTGCAAACCACAACCACCAAACAGCTTGGGATCTGAAACACCTTGGACTGGCACCTTGGAGCTTATTCCCTCCAGAGAAACACCTGACTCAGTTTTGATGTGGGGGTGAGGAAAGCAGATCTTCCTGGAGTGGATGTTGAACTAAGCCACCTTGGGACCTTGAGACCTCCTGCCTTTTCTGGGGAAGAGATGAACTGGTAGAGAGAAGAGTGAGTTACTGGGAGGGGCAAGAGGGGCAAGGGAGCCTGAACAAGGGGATACATGGTTAAAAAATATGTGACTCTTATTTTTCACAGTAAAGAATTATATATGACAGCTAGCTCAGTGAGCCATGAGGAACCAGTAAGTAGCAACCTTCAATGACCTCTGCATCAGCTCCAGCCTCCAGATTACTTCCTTGTTTGAGTTCCTGTCCCAGTTTCCTTCAATGATGAACTAAGTATAATCCAACTTGCTTTTTGATTATGATGCATCATTGCAGCAATGGAAAGCCTAACTGGGTCACATACATAAACATTAGATAATGTAAATATCTTCTTTAACACTAATTTGATATTATTTCATTTTTAACTTCAAAGTTAAATAAATTTATCTATGTCAATTTGAATGAGCCTAGTACTCCTGTAGAATGAAAAGTATTTTATGACTTAATCTAATTTCTGTGTACCATATCACATTCAAACTCAAGATCTATACTTAACATCATGGGTAAATATATACAGATAGACTGTCATACTGAGCAAATTTCATGTTTAAAATAAGGCTACAAATTTAACTGTAATTTTAAGAAGTAAAAATCATATGCATTTTCTATTTATTATTAATTTTTGTCTGTCAGAAAGAGATAAGTGTGCATGCATACATGAACATATGAGGAGTGATTCATATGCATGTTTGCATTTATGGAAAAACAAGGAGGGGAATAAATACACTAGTGCTGATAGTGGGTTACATTTTATTGAATCACTGACAAAAGGGTCTCATAGAACCCTTCCAAAAATCAAAGGCTCTTGGCAAGTTTCTTGTTTGTTTGTTTGCTCCATAGCCTTGCCGTATAGTTGAAGATGCAACTTATATATTCAAATATTGAGAATTTGAACTGGGGTCCCAAAGTTTCAGTCATTCTGACTTGTGTTCATGGTGCTAGAAGATACTTTTCACACTATCAGAAGGAAAAGATAATTACCAGTTTTACTCAGCTACAGAACATGTGACTTTCCTATAAGATATACTGGTACAGTAGTGATAGAAATTGTATGGGAATAACCAGATACTTTTAAAGATTAATTTTCGGGCCCATTCCCTGAGATGGAACACATATATGGCTCTGCTAATGTGATCACAAACTTGAGACTACTTAGGTTATGAATAAGTAAAGCCTCCTACTATTATTTCACTAAAGAAACATATTAATAAAATGACTCCTAGTGACATATCACTATACCTATAGAGCATAGCATCACTTAATACTCATCAGAAAAACTTCTTTTTGCACTAACAGGCCAATTTAAAAAGAGATCTACAAATTAGATGTTGTACAGAGAGTGAGAGGCTTTGGAATGCTCAGTCTAATATGGACTGTCTCTATCAAATCCCTCCCAGAAAATTTCAAGGATCTACAGAGAGTCAAAGCATCTGAGATGGTGGATGATTCCAAGGATACTACATCTTCTAGACACAACAGGACATAAGAAATCACAGAGTCTGTGACAGCATACATAAGACCTTCAGTTTCAAACCAAGAAAATCCTAGCAATGAGAAAGATGTAACTCTCCTTTAGCAAGAATCCATTTAAAACTGACACTTTGAAAGTAAAAATCAATTTTTCAATATTGTGTCAAATATCAACTATGCTCCAGAGCATATGCCATACGTAAGACAAGTTGACCAACACAAAATTGACTCAAAGTTATTTTTGTGTTCATTCTGTTTTGTTTTGGTAAATTATTTTGTCTCATTGGTTTCCTTCATTATCTTTATCATCATCATCATCATCATCATCATCATCATTATTATTTGTTTACCTGTTCAGATTCTATTGCTGTTGCTGTTCTTTTTCCTCAGTTTTTTTCCAGTTATTTGAAGCATAAAGGAAATATAATGTTGGGAAGAAAGTGGAATATCAAGGAGCAATTAATGTAGGAGAAATTTTGATCAAAATAATTGTCTGAACAAAATTTAAAATTTTTAATTAAAAATGTTCAAAAAATAAAATGGATGTAGTTGTTATAGCATGAAGCATTTTAAGAGACTATTGTTACAGGTTTAATTTACTTCCCATAGGTACTTTATATAAATGGACATCATAACAACTTCTTCCATAGAACTCTACTGTGAAACAGATCTTGCTATTGACTTCTAATCATAATTTCTACTTTATTTTTTACTTTGGGACATGTTGACATAAAGTGGACATTTGTTCAACTATGTTCACAGTACCATTATTCATAATAGGAAGAACCTGAAGACAACCTAGATTCCCCTCAACTGAAGAGTGGATAAAAATAAAGGTGGTAAATATACACAATAGGGTATTAGGCAGCAGTTAAAAAATGAGATCTTGAAATTTGCAGGGAAATGGATAAAATCGGAAAAAAAAATCCTAAATAAGATAACCCAGAAGCAAAAGGACACACAAGGTATGTGTTCACTCCTAAGAAGATATTAGACATAAAGCAAAGGATAACCTGTTTACAATCCACTATTCCAGAGAAGCTAGGTAACAAGGAGGACCATAAAAGAGATATCTGTGAATCCTCCTTAAAAGGGAAAATACGTAAGATCTCCTAAGAAATTGAGATCATATGTGTTTAAGGGGAGGTGGGAAGAAAACATGAGGGAACAGGATGGTAGAGTTGGGGGAGGGATGGAGAAGGAGAACAATGAAAGTGCTATCTTGACAGGGGGAGTCATTTTGAGGTTAGGAAGAAACCTGGTGCTAGGGAAATTCCTGGGGATCCACAACAATGACCCTGGCTAAACAACTGATGAAAGCAGATGCAGGGATCTACATCTAACCCCTGAGTGGAGCTACTAGTCCAATAGAAGAGAGAAAGGAGTGATTATATGAGCTAAGGGGTCAAGATCATGATGAGGAAATCCACAGTAACAGCTGACCCTAGTTACTGGGATTTCACTGACTGACAGCTAGAGATATGGACAACAGTTGTGTAACTTGGGTAGTTTGTGGAGCCTTAGTACTGAGGCCAAAATTTTTTCCTAATGGAAAAACTAGCTTGGAACCCATTCCCTAAAAGGGATAAAATTCTCAGTCTTGATTCAGGGGAAGAGGCCTGTTCCTGCCTCAACTTGATATGCCAGAATTTGTTGACTCCCCATGAGAAGCCTTATTCTCTTTGAGGAGTGAATGAGTGGGGAGAACGGATGAGTGAAAGAGAAGATGAGAGAGAGAATGGGAACTGTGGTTGGTATGTTAAAAAATAACTTTTAAATAAAAAACTTAGAAAAGAAACTTCTCCAAAAGTTAAGCATCACATCCTCAAAACAAGGTAGTTACCATATTGGATGGGGACAAAGGAAACTGGTAGGTTAACAGAAAAGTTAAATGTGAGATTCCTAAAATACAATCAAACTGAGGAGAAATCTAGGAAACAGAGAAGAAAATAAGAAAAAAACCTGACAAACATAGCCAAAGTATCAAACTAAATTTGTTTGTTCTCCATTTATGAATAGACTAGCTTATAATATTCTTACTCATGATGTGGGATGGGAATTTTAAATCACCAACTCAATAATGATAAACCATTTCAAATGGTACAGATTATATGTCCAATACATTTCCTATACCATCCATCAGTTTTCAACTTAGTCTTTGCCTTGTCTAATTCTTTATATATATATTTGACATTTCAACCCTTTGTTAATTATGTACATAAGAGAATTCCACTGCATTGTATAAATTATGTTATCTCATTCCACAATTTTGTGTATTTCTTCTATAATCATAGAATATGGAAGTCATGTTCTGTTATGTTTCCATTCTGCTGTACTGTGAGAAGTCTAAGACAGAAGACATTGGAATGTACTGTCACATGACAGCTCAGCTATCTTGCTATACAGTCAACATTTCTTGCTGGTTTAACATCAAGTAGATGAAACAGACTTAAGCCAGTTTTTCTGTACTGGCTGCTGAGCCAAAGGGACAGGAAATCATTACATGGAAAACATTTCTAGCAAAGGTCACTTTAATAGAAAATTACATCAATCACCTTGAAGGAAAAAAGTTTCAATTGATGCCATCTGTCTGTGGGATAACATCCATTTCAGTTTCTGTCTTAGATTTTTTTTTTAAATTGGTATAACTTTTGAGGAAGAAACACATTAAAAATTAACAATGCCTTCAACTGTGATTTCAATCATTTTCAAAAGAAGAGATGTTATTAGCTATTTCTTGTTAGAAGTTAAGTGGCTGCCCACTTAGAATGGAAAGAGATATATTTTTAAATGTTCTCTAAATGGCATGCAAATCTCTGTGACCAATGCCAGGTGTTTACTTATTAAGCATACCTGTTTACATGGCTAATGTTTGATGGGGACAAATTACTTAATTTTTTTGAAGACAAGGTCTTGAGTATGACAAACTGGGATCCAACCCAGATATGTTACTACAGCTGACTTTGACTTTGATTCTTCTACTTTTCTCTCCTGAGTGCTAAGAATAAAGGCATAAGCTAACCATGCCTAGGGCATGTAGTGCTAGAGATCAAATCTAGGTCTAATTCACACCTAGCAACTGCCTACTGAGTTCTCCCCTTGTTTTTCACATCTTACAATCAGTGATAAATTTTCTATTTTAAGTTTATGCTGGTCATATCTTAGACAAAGATGGGTGGCCAAGAGAAAAAGAAATGAATAATGAAATGGGTAAGGAAGAAGGCAAAGGAAGTTTGAAATAATTTACATAAATAAAAGGAACAGTTAGCTGTTCCAGCTTTTTCTCAAAGTGTCCTTCTTATTCTGATTGGGTTTGCTTCACTTTGCCAAATATTAGAATAGCACCACCTGCTTGCTTCCTACATCCATTTCCTTCAAATAATTTTTCCAGCCTTATACTTCAAAGTAATCTCTATCTTTAAAACTAAAACTGTGCTTCTTTTCAACCACGGAAAGATGAATTTTGTCTTGAAATCCATTCAACTAGTATGTATCTTTTAATTGACAAGTTTAGATAATTAATATATGTTTATTATTTTAAAGAGATGTGTTGATTGCAGTCATATTTTTCTGTTTGTATTCTTTCTTAGTCATACTTTTTGTTAAGGTAATAATAATTTTATGTTTTCTTCAGTCTTTTAACTATGCTTTTTCTTCTTTTATCTGAAATATTGATTCTATCTAATAATCTCTGTAGGGCAAAATTTATTATCATAAGTTCTTTTAGCAGTTTATGTTATAGGAATGTTTTCATTTTTTTTTCAACTATGGTCGATAGTTTTACTGTATATAGCAGAATAGGATTGCATTCATAGTCTATTATAACATGCAGTATATTGTTCCAGAATCTTCTGGAGTTTTTATGTTTCCATTGAGAAACAATCTCTTAATCTAAAGATTTAACTTCATATGTGAATCATGATATTTTCAATATCTCTAATTTTCAATACTCTTTCTTTGTTCTTCATATTTAAGTGTTTAAAATATAATTGATAGACCTTGGAAAGTTTTATTCTATATTTTGGTATATATATAAGTATGTCTTTCCACAGTTTGGAAATTTTTTATGATCATGTTGAATATCTTGTCTATACTAATGGCCTAGGGTTCATCATGTTTTTCTGTGCCTATAATTTGGAAATTTAATATAAGTAAAGATAAGATGTAGCATTTATATCTCAGCAGTAACCTACAGCAGTCTAAATGGAGTTTAGTCACTCTCACTTGAAAAAATTATTGTACCTTGTACTATAAACCTATGCAACTGCTCTTTGCTAATGAGTTTATGGGTATTATCACTGCACTAACAGCACTTTCCAAAGCAAGTATTATTCCTAACTGAATTCTGAATACTTACCTTATTGCTTATATATGAGTATAGCTGTCACTTTTATTGAAAAAGCTTCTTTACACATCATACAAATTTAATGGTGAAAGAAACAACTTGACAGAACATAGTGACATGTGACTGTGATTCTCAATTGATACATCTACAACATTTACACTTAAGGCTCAGTCAACACTTTAGAATGTAAAATCAAAAAGTACAAGAAGTCAGCTATGGGATTGTTTCCCATATGTTTCCTAGATATGACAGAAAAGCTACACCCATGAAATCTCAAAGATAAGGCTACCTAAACAATGATATCATTAGTTGAAAAGAAAAAATGGATGGTGAAAATCTTATGGGGCCCTAACACTAGTTGAAAAGTTATAGGCAATTAGTGACTGCTAAAAGAGAAAAAATTTGGTTCCTCCAAGGATGATTCCTTATTGATTATCTAATATAAATGGTCAATTATAAAAGTGTATACATCTAAGTAACATTAAACTGACTTGAGTTACATTTATATAATTATTCATACAAATACGTACATGAGTTTGAAAATGGAGGGGCATAAAATGGGTTGGAGGAAAATGAGGAAATGGTGTAACTGCATTTTAATAATAACAAAATAAAATTCGAAATATAAATAGAGTAATTTAATACTCTTTTTAAATGGAAAAGATTTACAGAATTGCTGAAAACATTGCCTGGGGATCTGAGGGCTCACCTCAAAGCTCTTTTTCACAGGCTTTTGCTTCTTCTGTTTTCTAAAGGCACATTCAAAAAATCAGTAGGCTCTTGTATTAGGTTTCTGGGCCTGACTTTTTGGACTAGCCCAGAGGTTCGAACACACTCTCAGCCCTACTTAGCCTCAAATAATCATACACAGCCTTATATTATTTTTATACTGATTGGCCTATGGCCAAGTTGTATAACTTACTAAATCCTTCATCTTAATTCAACCCATGATTATTATTTTATTCAGCCATGCAGCTCAGTACCTTTTCTCAGCATCATTTCAACTTCTTTCTTCTGTGTCTTTTGGCATCTCTGTGGTGCCTCTGCTCACTGATGATTCTCTGACATCTTGCCCTGCTCTGCCTATTCCCAAAGTTTTCTTACTCTGGTAGCCCACCCACATTTTCTGTATGTATTTGGCCACTCAGCAATTTTATTAAACAAGTAGTGGACAATTATTTACAATGGAACAGAACACAAACCAACTACAGTAGGTCAATAGCCATCAATCCTATTCTTCTCAGGCCAGGAATGATTATCCTTGTGGAGTAAATTAATAACAGTTATCTATCTGCATGAAAATTAATAATTATCCACTGGCTAGGCTGTTGTATCAGAATACATTTTATCTCTTCATTGCTTCTTTGAGCATCATCTTAAAAAATCACAATCTGCAAAGATGACATGATGTGGAAAGAATCTGTTCCTTGGATGGTCTGACACCTCATGTTCCTACTCCATTTGTATTGTCTCTGTAATCGTGGCCAGAGGACTAAGGCAAAGCTTCTATGTACATATTTCCACTATCCTGAAATGAGGGCAATCAATTATAATTACAGTCAGAATTTAAATATTTGGTACAGATATTTTCTCTTTTTTGGTGACCTTACACTATTTTTAAATTAAGAGTTTCACTTACATTTTATACAAGCATGAGGTCTCTGTGCATAAGCTACATCATCTCATAAAGAAGCAGAAATCTTTTTTCAATGTTATCTCTTTAATATTTGATTTGTTTTTCTATATTTAAGCCTTATCTAATCTAAAAGTTTCCTCATACAGTGTTCTTGTCAAAAATCTAATGCATCAAGAACTTATCAGAAAATAAAATATCTAGCAATATGGTAACTTTTACTTTCTTTTCCAATTTATTTTAAAAGACTAAAAAAACTATCTTTAAATATCAGCAGAAAAGAGTTTCTATAATGTGTGCTGTTATGGCATTACATGGCTATCTCTGAAGCTATAGAATATGTTTCAGCTTACCAAATTGTACAATATTTTGAAAACTAATTTCAATTTTTAAAAGTTTTGTAAGAATTGAAAAAAGCAGCAAATCATTTGGCTTCCAAACAAGATGCAAATTCTACTTTGAGAGACTGGGCACATACAAACTTGGTTTCCCATTATTTTTGTTTCTATATGAGGAAGGACAGAGAAGGGGTGGAGCTTTTAATCTGGACTTCCCACTGATGGGCCGAGTTCTTAATATATCTCAAAGATGAATTCCCTTAGTCTATAGAAACTGGTATTCAAATAGGGACAATAAACTTTCTTTGACTGAGTACTCTTTCAATACAGTCTAGATTGCACAAATTGAAATTACTCAGCAAAAACAGTAAGCCACATGCGTTAATCTTGGCTGAGTCTCTCTGTCATCAAATACTCATATGAAGACTTATCCTTGGATAGACTGAAGTCTTGACACAATTGGCTTTTTACCTGTTGACTATGAGAATTTCAGAGTCTGCCTCACATAAACTGAGTCCAACGTCAGTCATTATGTCATAAATGTTATACAATTCTTTTTTATAGGAAGGAAAACAATAGAAAACCTCCAAGTGTATCAGAAATGTGTAAACAACTGCTATAATAGTTCAATACTGACATTTGAGCCAAGTAGAATATAGTGCACAAGCATATTTAGGCATATGGTAATTCAAAAGATTCTATCATGATCTAGGGTATCCTTGAAATGCCAATAACCAAAGCACAGAAGATATGTACTGTTCCTATTCTAGGACCACACAATGATGCTTTTGTTCCCACAAAATTTAGCTCAAGTAAACACTCAACATCTATAGATTTTTCTACTTACCTTGATATCCCCATGAGTGGATGTATTATATACACCTGAAACTTGGGTTTCCTAAAAAAGTCATTGTCTTCACTTTTTACTGGTAATAAGAATTCAAATTCTTTTCTTTATATACATTCTAGTTTGAAAAAAAAAGGTACATATACAAAATGTGAATATTTTAATACCCTTTGTTTGGAAATAAAACTTGCATCCTTTATATTGAATTTCTCACTAGCTTGTGAAAATCCCAGTAGGAAAATCCAGTTCTCAAGTGCAATCATTTTAAGTGTGGCCATGTCATACATATACAAACACTAAAATTTCAATAACTATGTTTAATGTTAAATTTAATGAGTGAGCTTTTGAGACACTTTCCTTTTTCTTCTATTATTATTTTCCTTCTTTATATTCTTCACATTGGCTGTTAGCTAAGCTACATTCCATACTCTCTTAGGGAATGAAGTAAGAAGGTTGAAGTGTCACTCAGGTGGTATTAATTTTCTTTCCATGAGTTTGAACCCAAAACAAAAGTAACAAAAATACTACTTGGTTAGACTTAGATGCCAGGGTGAGCAGTTCTTTGTTCAAATTTCAATATCCCATTTGCTTGTTGGTTAACCAAGAGAAAATTATTTAACTCAGTGTCTGATGTAAAAAAAATCAAAATAAAACAAAAATAATATTTTTTATTATATTTTGTTTCCTTTTTGTGTTTTTTATAATTATGAAAAAAGTCACATTTTCTATGCAAGTATGTCCTTGTTCAAGGTCCCTTCTCCCTTCCACCCCCTCCAGTCACACTCTCTTCTCCACATCTCCCCATTCCTCCCCAGCAAGGGCAGGACGTCCCAAGGTCCAGTGTCTCAATGTCCCAATATGGCTTAGTTCAGCATCCACTCCTGACAGGTCCAGTTTCCTCCCCGCAACATCAAGACTGAGTCAGATATTCCTCTAGAGGGAGTGGGATACAAGGGGGTAGTCCAAGGTGTATCAGATCCTAAGCTGTTCAGTGGTTGTGGTTTGCAGCTTGGATATGCTTTGCTTTTTGCTTTACTGTTTAGAGTCCACTACTGAGTGAGTACCTCCCCTGTACTGGGTTTGTGAGATCTCGCTCAGGAGGATATTCTCCAAATCCATCCATTTGCCTGCAAATTTTAGGATATCATATTTTCTTACTGCTGAGTAGTACTCCATTGTGTAGATGTACCACAGTTTTTTAATCCATTCTTCAGTTGAGGGGCATCTAGGTTGCTTCCAGGTTCTTGCTATTACAAATAATGCTGCTATGAACATAGTTGAGCTAATGCCTTTGGAGTGTGAATGTCCATCTTTAGGGTATACACCCAGAAGTGGTATGGATGGATCCTTGGGGAGATTGATTCTCAGTTTTCTGAGAAACAGCCATACTGCATTCC
>PVIH01015559.1:0-49115 GCA_004025045.1 Sigmodon hispidus | reverse complement strand
AAAAAAACAAAAAAAAAACAAAACAAAACAAAAAAAAAAAACACAAAAACCAAAAACCAAAAACAAACTTTCTACTGTTATAACACAGACTTTGGAATTCTGCAATAGTAAGAAAAACCAGGCATATTACTGCCATAGTAATACAAGAGATGAACAATAGGAGAAACTAGTGTGGAGTGTACAGGGACAGATTACTTTCACAAATTCTCTATTAATCTAAAATTTTTCAAAAGTTAAAAAAACTATATTAAAAATTATTCTAGCATTGTGCATTTATATTGCAGATGATGGAAGGGGCCAACTAGGGGCCAACTAGGGGCCAACAAATGCACGTAAGTTATGTGTTGGGTTGGAAGAAAATCAATACCTGCATGGAGCAGCCTGCACTCTGCATCTTTTGGTGGGATGATTTGTGAAATATAAAGGACGCAAGACAGAAGGAGAAAGAAAACAATGCTAAAACTCAATTGTGTAGCAAGCAGAAGCACAATTAAAATATTTCCAACAGAGAGCCTTCGAGATAAAGTAGCACTGAACAGCTCATCTAAGACCGGAGGCGATGTGTCTTTCTAAAACTCTTCTGAGACAGACGCTAGCTTTCAAGATCCCAAGACTCAGGAGTAGCTCTATTTTAACATTCCTGTGGGAAACTGCGGCATGTACACTGGGCATCAGTCTCAGACCAACTAGCAAACAAGATTATCCCTTAACCCATTTATAGATAAACTGAGGTTTGGGGTGCTTAAAAACCTTTTCTCGGGGGCTGTGGAGATAGCTCTGTAAAGTGAGTAAACATGAGGTTCTAAGTTCTATTCCCCAGAACTAATGAAGAGCAGCTGGATGGGATGGTGGGCATTTGTAATCCCAATGCTTGTAGAGATAGGGACAGGTTGATCTCTGGGCTCCACCTGCCAGCAAGCCTAGACAAAATATCCCATTGTAGGGCAGAGAGACCTTGTCTCTAAAACAAGGTGGTGGCATCCTGAGGAATGACATACATTGTTAGCCCTTTGCTACCATACACACGTGCACACAGACATGCTATTCCTACATGGACCTCTCCCCCACCGAAGAACCTTGCCCCAAATCATGAAAGGTAAGTATGACTTTCTGTAGCTCCTTCCTGACATCTTCCAGCGACCGTAACCAAAGCACAAGGCACTTTCAACTCATTTTATTCTTGGTAGCCACTGAAGCCCCATCCCACATTCTATGCTCCCCTAATGTAGGCTGGCCACACACAGAGAGAGAGAGAGAAAGAGAGAGAGAGAGAGAGAGAGAGAGAGAGAGAGAGAGAGAGAGAGAGAGAGAGAGAGAGAACATAAACCCAGCACATTCCAAAGAACCCCAAAGCCTCTATTGATGTGGTCCCACAGGAAGGCGGTGTTGAAAGCAGACACACACGGATCGCTGCTGGTGATTGACAGCTTCTAAACCCTCCTTCTAGCCAGTTGCACAAACTTTTCCAGTGTATTGAAGTCTTGGAGGAACAGAGCTTCCTGGGAAGATATCAAGAAAAATGTTCTAGGAGCCAGCCAGCAAGCCCAACTCAGGGAGTCCTCAGCCCCCTTTTTTGAGGTTTCTTTCTCTCTTTTTTCCCCTCAGCAATTCCTTTCAATTTTTTTCCCCTACCGCCATTGACCTTGTTCGAGTTGCGAGCTCTCTCCCCTTACACCGTGGCACTTCTGTAAATGTTTTTGCTCTTTGTTCTACTTCCTGCCCTCTTTGAGCTCCGCTGTGATGTCTGCTCACTGAGGCCCTTCTGATCCAATTGCTCATTGCCTGCACATCCTCTCCCCAGGTATCAAAAACAAGGGCAGCCGGGCCTGGAGGGCCCCTCATTAGACAGAGGCGGCCGCGCTCAACCACCAGTCACAAGCAGAGAGGGCAGAGCCAACTCCACGAATGACCAGTGTTGGAAAGAGAGCGCCAGGGGTGAGCGAGAGACACAGACTGGCAGAGTCTGAAGCAGAAGGTTAAAAATAAAGAAAAGAGGGGAAAAAAGACCACTACCACCACCATCACAAAAAAAAAAAAAAAAAAAAAAAAAAAAAAAAAAAAAAAAAAAAAAAAAAAAAAAAAAAAAAAAAAAAAATCAGCTTTTTGACTGCCTAAGCGGATCCCCTTTTAGGACCTGCAGCTTTCCAAACAGGGGCAAAGCATTTCATGCTGCAAAAAATCTTCCAACTGAAAGCAATACCCTGGGTACGTCATGCATCCATCCCCGTGGGAGCAGCTGGCTGTATTCAACTCTCCCCTCTACAGATGGAAAAAGCCATTTATCCCCTTAAAAATGCCACAGTGATCAGAGAGTGTGTTGCTGGTCAGCTCCAGCAGGAATGGAGTCTGGGAACTTTGAGTCAGCTTCCTTGGAAAAAGGAGACTGAGGGAGGAGAGTGGCAGAGTCGTCCAGAGGGGCTGGGAGTACATACAAGATGTAGGCAGAGAAGGGTCTTTAGGGGTGCTGACTTCCCACTGAGCTCAGGGAGGTGGGGGTGTCCTTCCACAAAAAGCGGTTTATTCTGGGTAGAAGAACTGGTACTGGCCTTGGACATCAGATGGTCTGGCTTTGAGCCTCATTGACCCAGCGTGACCTTGAATGAACCTCTGTACTCCATTTCCCTTTCCATGAATGGAGATAATGCCTTGCCTTCATTGAGCATCAGATGTTTGCTTGAACACCTACTATGTGTAAGATACTCACTTAGGATCCCAGCATGTAGAAGACAGTTCAAGGCCAGGCAGGGCCTCATAGTGTCTCAAGGGCCTTTTCTTTGAAATGAACAGAAACTTTATACTAACAATTTTTAAATGTAATGAACAACATTTTTAAAATTTTAGTTTACTTAAACTGGCACTATAAGAATTACAAAATATGCCTACCCCTAAATTCTTTTTAAAAATTAATCTTCAATTACAGAGATGCAAAGATTTTGGAAGAACCAGATCCATATGGTGTTACCAGTAAATTATTATCTCAAACATTCAAATAGCAAATGACACCCATTTTACATAAGCTCTTCCAAGAGACAAGAAAAAGAAAACACTTTCTAACTTAATTTATATGGACAGAATAAACTTGCTACTAAAACTCAACAAGCATTTTTAAAATGGAAAATTACAGGCTAACATATCACATAAATGAACAGACAATTCTATTTATTTAGTGTGTGTGTGTGTGTGTGTGTGTGTGTGTGTGTGTGTGTTCAGGACTGCTCATTCTTTTCCAAGGTGTGGGTGTCCTCAGAGGACAGAAGAGGTCACTGGGTTCTCTGGAGCTAGGAAGAGTAGGCTGTGTGAGCTGCCTGACCTGGGTACTAAGAATCTAGCTTAGGTTCTCTACAAAATCAGTAAGTCCTCCTAACTCCTGAGCTAGTTCTCCAGCCCCTCCCCCTGCAAATACTAAACACTAGAAAATCACATCCTGAGATAAAAAATTAAAAAATAATAATGGATCACAACAAATTTGTTCTGGCAATGTAAGGATTATTTAATAGTTAACTGACAATGTAACTGGTCACACAAAAAGTTAATCATATTGTCTCAATGGGTGAACAAAACTGATTTTACAAAATTTTATAACCACTTACCATTAAAAAGAAGTCTCTTAGTTATAAAAAGAACTATGAATGTTTGCTATAATTACTTTTATTTGGTATTATAGTGAAGTATTATAGTGAACCTACCTAATGTAATATAATCAATTATTATTTTAAAGTTAATTCTTCACAGACAGTATAGAAACTCTCAGAGAAATACTAATAAGCTAGAAAACAATGAGAACTCAGAATGTTATTTAAATAAAATTTTAATAACCATATATTTGTAAACCAACAACAAGCAGTTAAAAAAATAAAACTTCTAGAGGATAGTGAGTAAAAGCATCCTTCAGTGGGTAAAAGCACCTGTCACACAAGGCTCATGACAACCCGTGTTAGACTTTTGGAACTCATGTAAACAGCAGGATGCAATGGTGAGCATCTGCAATCCTAGCACCCTTACAGTGGGATGAGAGGCTGAAACTGTAGAAGCTCACAGGCCAGCTAGCTTGGTGTACTGTGCAGAAGAGGCTAGAGAGACCCTGTCTGCTATACACACACACACACACACACACACACACACACACACACACACACACACTGCAAATAAAACCTTTAATATTTAAGTAAGATTAGAATTGGTAATTTCAAAAATATAAAAGATGAAAAAGATTATTAAATAAAATCAAAGTGAATCTAATAATAAAGAAATATATATTTATTGAATGTTTTGGTTACAGTTACTGTTGCTATGATAAAACACCATGACCAAAAGCAAGCTGCAAAGGAAAGGGTTTATATGGCTTACACTTCCACATCACTGTTCATCACTGGAGGAAGTTAGGACAGGAACTCAAACTGGGCAGGAACGTGGAGGCAGGAGGTAATGCAGAAGCGTGGAGGGGTGCTGCTCACTGACTTGCTCTCCATGGCTTGCTCAGCCTGCTTTCTTGTAGAACCTAGGACTACCATCTTGGAGTGGCATTACCCATAATATACCAAGCTGTCCCCCATCAGTCATTAATTAAGGAAAATATTCTACAGGCTTGCCTACAGCCTGATCTTATGGAAGCATTTTCTCAGTTAAGGTTTCTTCCTCTCAGATAATCATAGCCTGTGATAAGTTGACATAAAACTAGCCAGCATGTTGAGAGTCAATATTATAAAGATCCCAATTCTAGCTTCAATGCAAACCCAATTTTTAAGAAACAGGGGTGTGTGTGTGTGTGTGTGTGTGTGTGTGTGTGTGTGTGTGTTGACAACATGGTTCTAAAATTTATATTGAAGTGCAAACAGATTTAGTGGTGAAAATGTTATGAAGAACAACAGAAAGTAGGTAGTGCTGATAGGAAGTACTGATATGAACGTATTTATTGCTCTAAGATCATGATGGGTTGAGGAAATGTCTAGTCAGTAAAGTGCTTGCCATGGAAACAAGGACCTACCTGAAATTGGATTCCTAGCACCAACATAAAAAGCTGGGTCCAGTCGTGTGTACCTGTGATCTCAGCACGGGGGATTCAGAGACAGGAGAGGACCCTGGAGCTTGCTGGCTAGCTAATGTGGATGAATCACTGAACTCCAGATTTGATAAGAGACCATGTCTCAGAAAATAAGGTGGGTAGATACTCAGCGTTGACTGCTGGTCAATATGCACGTGCATGCATGTATGCACACACACACACACACATACACACACACACAGAGGACATTTATTATATTAGGGAGATGTCTAATACCATCACAGATATCACTGAAATAATCAATTTAAAAAGAGAAAAGGTTTCTGTTGGCTCACAGCTGTGGAGGTTTCAGCCTATGGCCAGGTTGACCTTTTGATTTTAGGGCTTTGGTGAGAAAGCCTTTTGGATGGTAGGGAACATGAGGTAAAGCAGAATATTGGCTTTGCTGCTGGCCAGGGGTTGAAAATAGAGGACAAAAGGCTCAGAATCTGACTGTTCTCTTCAAGGACATGCACCCTGTGCTGGCTAATTTTCCATCAACTTGATACAGGTAGAGTCATTTGGAAAGAGGAAATCTTAGTTGAGAAAATGTCCTTATCAGAACATCCTGTGGGCAAGGCTGTGGTGTACTTTCTTCAATAATGGCTGATGTGGGAGGGCCTGGCTCATGGTGGACAATGTCACTTCTGGGCTGACAGTCCTATGCTCTATAAGGAAGCAGGCTGAGCACGCCATGAGTAGCACGCTAGTACGCAGCAATCCTCCATGACATCTGCATCAGCTCCTGCCTCCAGGTTCCTGCCTTGAGTTCCTGCCCTGACTTCACTGGATGATAGACTACAAACTGTTAGATGAACAAACTCTTTCCTCCCCAAATTGTTTTTAATCTTAATAGTTTTAATTTTTTCCACAGTAACAGATACCCTAAGACACTCCCTTCAACTAGACAACATGTTCAACATATTAAAAGCACAAATGCTTCTCAATGTCACTGAGGGCTTGGGGTCAACATTAGCCTATGGTCCTTTAGAGAATATTCCAGACTATAGTAATTTGAATGGTGAGATTTTAGATAAATAGACCAAGGTAATAGAGAGTTCAGAAAGAACTGTCATATTGTATCAGCTTGTGTCCTTTCAACCAAAACATCCTAGGATATCTTAAAAGAGAAGGATTGTTTTAACTCATGAATGTAGAGGTTCCAGTTCATCATGGTGGCTGTGAGGAAAGACATGGCAGAGCAGAGTCCTTCACACTGTGGTTGTCCAGAAGAACAAGAAAGGAATATAGGAAGTGGCCAAGACATGCTCCTAATGACACATGCATAATAACTTATTTCCTCTAACTAGGCTCCTACCTTACCCAAGGCGTCCATATTATGCCTGCAATTCTTAATCTATTAAGCAATTAATTCATTGATTTGGTCAAAACCCTTCTAATCTAATCTAATCTCCTCTAGAAATACCCATATAAACACGGGTAATACTTTATTCTTAACCTAGTCACTTGTCAATCCAATCAAGTTGACAAGATTAACCATCACATATTTATACAACCATTTGATTTATTGTAAAGGCAATGTTGCAGAAAAATACAAAAAGAATAATTATTTAAAAATGCTGTGTCAGTTAAATGTCCATATTGAATAAAATTAAGTTTTATTTTATTATTTAAATTATGTGTACTGGGGGATATGTACATACTGAGGCTAAAAGAGGTTATCAGATCCCTTGGAGTTAAAGGTAGTTGTGAGCCACTAGGGATGGGGTTAAGAATTGAACTAGGGTCCTCTGGACACTGAGCCATTGTTCCAGCCCCAGAATAAAATTAATCTTGGGTCTTCTTCCTATGGTCAATGAAGATAAACTTTTTGTATAATTTGGATCTAAGTGTGAAAAAATAATTTCTTGATAATGGAAGTCAGCCAAGGTTTTAACGTAGAACTCAGCACTCACTATAAGGTGAAAGTTACCAGTCCAATGAGGTGAAACCTCAAAACATTTCTTTTACTCCTCAAAGACATTATCATAAAGCAAGATGCAAAGTCATGGGGAAGGAATAGATATTTATGCTAAATATAGTAACAGGGTTTTTGATTCAAAATACAGAACACTTATAAATCTATAGCATGAAGTTAGAAAACACCGTGGAAAAATACTCAAAGATCTGTGCAGGTAGCTTACAAAATAAATAAACAAATGAGTTTAAAACGACAAAGAAATGGGGAGGGAAGCCAATTTCATTTGTCACCAAGAAGTACTAATTAAAATCACCATGACTCACTTTTATGTATCCACAAAAATAGCTAATTAAAAACTTAATATCAATGATTTTAATGTGAAGTTATGATTTAAATTCTCAAATGAGAATATGAGGTAACTAGATCTATTGAAACGTGGTTAAGAACTCAAGCTGATTTTACAAAGAATCTAAGTTCAGCTCCTAACTATGTCCCAACCGCCTGTAACTCCATTTTTCAGGGATGTGACACACTCCTCAAGCCTCAGAGTTTACCTGCACTCAGGTACACATATGCCTTTACACACATACCCATAATTAAAAACAAAGTAAATCTTTTAAAACATGAAATAACTAGAAATCTTATTCATGACTTATTAGAATGTAAATTAATACAATCACATAAAATAATTCAGTGCTGCTCAATGAGGTTAAAGACATGCATCTCTGATGGTAAGTTTCTGTTAGCATATGATTAACAGAAACATATGAGCACACACATCATATGACATAAATGTATTTTTATGAACATCATTAATGTTGTACTCAACTGAAAACAAACTCTGTGCTTGTCGAAAGTAGTACAGATTTCTTTAAAAGTTGTGTTTAAACAATGAAATTCTATTTGATAATGAAAACGAATGCCCCAACACCGTCTTATAGCTAAGTCTCACAGGACTAGTGTTGAATAAAAGAAGCCAAATGCAGGGCCAGCAGGATGACTCTGTGGGTAAGGATGCTTGTTGCCAAGCCTGGCAGATGAGTTCAGTCCCCAGATCACACATAATGAAACGAGAGAACCAATTCCTGTAAGCTGTCCTTTGACCCTCACATACACACACACACACACACACACACACACACACACACACACACGCACGCACACGCACACGCACACGCACACACACACATGCACACAGTGTTATGCACGTTCCAATACACACATACACATATAAATGGAATGTTTTTTTTCATTCTCAATTTAAAAAAGAAACCGAATGCAAACAGATGCCATTCTTTCATATCCAACATTACTCAATTTGTAAATAAAGTTTAAAAACCAAAACAAAACAAAAAACTATTAATGGATTTAGGAATATGTGTGAAGAGTCAGTTAGCCAGTGCTGTTTGACTGGGGAGGGAAGAGTCCTCCACAGAGGAGCAGTGTTGGTGAGGTTTGTGGTGTGGTTTTGGTCTGTGGCTTTGGCATGAGAATTTGCAATGAACCTACTTTTTTTTTTTTTGGTCATTGTTGCTATTTATTTTTTTTTTAAGAAGCACGTCACAAGATGCCATACAAATATGTATTTATAGCAGACCCCGATCTGGCTACTTACAACATGAAAGCCAATACTTAAGACTTCAGAGTTTGGTTTTGCTTCCCACCCTGCCAAGGGCTGGCTGCTTGAAGGAGGAAGGAATCATCATTCCCAAAATTCCATCATGGGGAACTGAGATACTCAAAGGGTTTCCTGGGGACACACAAAGGAAAATAGCCAAGAAGACTGTGTTCTATATCCAGTCTAAGGCCACTGAAGCACTGGTTCTCAACCTGTGGGTCATGATCCCTCTGGGGCTGAATGATCCTTTCAAAGCAGTTGCATAGATATCATGCATATCAGACATTTACCCTATGACTCATAACAGTAGCAAATTTACAGTTATGAGTAGCAACAAAAATAATTTGATGGTCGGAGGTCACTACATGAGGACCTGCCCGACAGGGTCACAACATTAGAAAGGTAGAGAAGCTCCACTCTAAAGAGTAAGCCTCCATTTTCCTTCTCTGATAGGGATTGGGGAGCAGGCACCCCAAAGGAGCAGACACCCAAAGAAGCAGGTACCCACATTGTGCATCAGACAGATGGACCTCTGTCTCCTGGGATGAATTCCTGTAGCTCTTTAGACAGACAAATGGCTTTCTTCGGGTAAAGCCTGACTGCAATTTATGTGATTTGTGTCAGTTGCTGCATGAAGCTAAAGAATTAGCAGGGATATCACGTACTCTGTTATTATTGCTCTGTTGTATCGGACCAGCTCTGTGAATAAATCTAAAGGATTATTTACTAGTTATGATCTTAATCTTTTAGGTACAACTACTCTTTAGAATTTGAAAACTGAGCCAAAGGAGAGGCTGTCAGCTTGCAGAAGGCAAAGGAGGAAGCACAAACTCACAGAGGATAACCACCAAAGGAGGAGGCGCCCCAAAGGAGCAGGCGCCCCAAAGGAGCAGGCGCCCCAAAGGAGCAGGCGCCCCAAAGGAGCAGGCACCCCAAAGGAGAAGACACCTCAAAGGAGCAGGCACCCCAAAGCAGCAGGCACCCCAAAGGAGAAGACACCTCAAAGGAGAAGACACCTCAAAGGAGCAGGCACCCTAAAGGAGCAGGTGCCCCAAAGGAGCAGGCACCCCAAAGGAGCAGGCACCCTAAAGGAGCAGGTGCCCCAAAGGAGCAGGCACCCCAAAGGAGAAGACACCTCAAAGGAGCAGGCACCCAAAGAAGCAGGTACCCACATTGTGCATCAGGCAACAATAAAATTTCTGTGCGTGTCTAAGCATACTAGAACTATTGAAAATGGTGTTCAGGCATTCAAAATAATTGTATTACTTCTTTGCAATTCAATCTGGTGTCAAGAAATACAGCCTGAGTCAATTGCAATCCAGTCCTGTGGACTTTTCTTTTTCTTTCCTTTTTTTGCCTTAGGTGACATTACATATTGGTGGAATGGTGTTTAGGAAACACCAGAATGTGAGTGAAGTGGCCTGGAGGTTCGTGTCAATTTTTTACCAGAACCTTCCCAGTTTGGACCTCTGGGGAGGGCTCTCAAGTACACTGATATCATTGACTGGCTGCTCACCTCTGTCAGGACCATCCCAGGTCTCCTTAGCCTCCCTTTTAGCTGGTGCAGAGTCCCTTTATTCACAGTGCCAAAATGCCTTGAGGTTGGCTCTTTTGTTCCTTTCTAGAAACAAGGGTGCCTCAGTGGCATCATACTGGCTCCCATTGGCCATGTCATCCCATCTGCAGCCACACTTTACTTTTGCCATACTATGGGGACCAGGGCTCATACAGTAGGTGTTTCCCATCTACAGAGTAGATGGCAGAGCCCTACTATTGGCAGATTCTTCAACATGCCTCCAAGAATGACCTTTCCTCCTATGTAGTCCATTAGAGACAGGTTCAGGGCAGATGTGTATGTGTGTGAGTTGCTTGTCTCCATCAGACCCCAGTTTTCTATCCCTTCCTCTCCCTCTGCTTCTGCCATGCCAATTGGCAAAAGCTCTACAAGAAGGAGGTTCACATCTTTTGGTCCTCTCTTAGACTTTCCTTGTGCATCACTGCCAAATTTCTGATCCCTTGTTCTTCACTTCCATGGCAACAGCTTTCCTCAAGGACAACAAGAGGTAGGAAGAAAATGTGAAGGAGAAAGAAATCCATGAGTCAGTGTGGTGCAAAGTTTTTTCTTTACCTGTGAGTGCTTGTGAATGTTGGGGAAAAGATCTGGAAAGCATCTCAGTGAACTATGCTTGGAGTTACTATGGAAAAGGAAGCGGGATACTGCAAAGGGAAAGGGTGGTTTCCTGTATCTCCTGCCCTTATGAAATGCCTAAAATACTGGCAATAAGCACATATTATTGTGACAATTTTTAAAATGAAATGTTTGGTTTTCAAAGAAACAAAATGATAATCAGCATTGAGAGACTTACGTGCATTGATGTGGAAGCCCACGTCAAGGCAAGGAACAGAGGCCACAACAGACAACTCAGAAGTTATTACCCAACAGTGTTTTCATTCTTCCTAGCCTAGGAATGTCCTGAGAACTGATCAAAGACATGTGCAGTAGCCAAGTTAAACATTCTTTATAGGAACATTTATAAAACTCAACAGTCTTATAAACTTAGCGGCACAATAAATGCATCTAATCCCTGATAAATAAGTTGTGAAATAAGCATATTATGAGATACTACATGATTACCAAAATGGTAGGGCGCTAACCATATGTGGTTCAGATGGATGAACGGATAATGATTCGACAAGTGGAGTAATTGATGAATGGATGTACAGATAAATGAGTGAGGATATGTGGGTGCTGATAGTGTAGTCTTGAGACACAGTTTCTTCTTCCATCTTGCTCTTAAGACTTTTCTTATGTTAAAATGGGGACCAAACAGGCTAAGGAGGGGATGCTGGGGTTTTTGTTTCATCTTGTGTTTTATTTGCTTGCCTGTTGTTTTTATCAACTTGAAACATGCTAGAATCTTCATAGAAAAGAATCTCAGTTGAGGAATTGCCTTCATCAGATTAGCCCGTGAGTTCATCTGTCAGACATTTTTTTGATAAATTATTGATATTGGAGAGCACAGTCCACTGTGGGTGATGACACCCCTGGGCAGGTGGTTCAGGGTTGTATAGGAAATCAGGATGAACAAGCCATGGCGAGCAAGCTGGTAAGCAGCATCCTCCATGGTTCCTGCCTCTGCTCTGTCTAAGTTCCTGTCCTGGATTCCTTCAGTGATGGAGTGTGACCTGGGACTTATAAGGTGAAATGATTCCTTTCTTCCCAAGTTGCTTTTGGTCATGGATTTATCTCAGCAATAGAGAACTGTCTAGGACTTCAGTCAGTGCCTGTTTGTGGCATCAACATTAAACATATACATATATAATTTTCATTATTTTATATTTATAGCATATGCTACTGGGTTATAAAAAGCTATTTTATGTAAGTATAAGCTAAACATTGAGAATTGTCTTAGTTACTGTTCTATTGCTGTGAAGAGACACAATGACCAAGGCAACTTATAAAAGAAAGCATTTAATTGGGGGCTTGCCTACAATTTCAGAGGCTGAGTCCACAACCATCATGGCAGGGAGCATGTGGGCAGACATGGTGCTGGGCCAGTAGCTGAAAGCTTGCATTTTTATCTTCAAGATGGAGGCAGAGAGATCAAGCCTGGGTTGACCCTCAAAGCCCACTCTCAGTGACACACATCCTCCAAGGCCACACCTCTTAACCTTTCTAAACAGGCTACCACCGAGGAACCAATCATTCAAATATATGAGCCTGTGGGGCTGCTCTCATCCCAACCACCAAAGCCTATCTCCCCATACAGAACCTTTTATTCTCCTTTCTCTCTTCCCTGCTCCAGACAGACCCCTTTGCCTCCCGAGACAGTTTTTCTCTACTTTTATGTTATATACACATAAGTAATTTGATGTACCTAGACAAAATCACGTAGAAAGAAAACATATATTTCTTTCCGAGACAGACTTAATTTATATAATATAGTTACCTCCAGCTGCACTGTTTTATTATAATGTAATTTCATTTTTCTTTATGGCTAAAAGAACTCTATGGTGTGCACATACTATGGTTTTCTACCTACTTCGCTACTATTGGACACCTAGCTTAGGCCTATAACTCAGCTATTGTGAACAGTACTATAGTAAACACCGATGTGCAAGTCTCTCTGTAATGTGGTGACTTGAAGTCATTGGGGTTTATGCCCAGGAGTGATAAAGCTGGATCATATGGGAGATCTGTTTTCAGCTGTTTCGAGGGGCCCCCAGGCTGATTTCCATCATGGCTGGACTAGTTTACATTCCCACGAGTAGTGGAAGTGATTTCTTCTATCCACATCCTCATGAGTACTGTCTCTTATTTGTTTTATTTCTTTAAAACATTTATTTTATGTGTATGTATGTGTCCTACATATGTATATGTGCATAGACGAGCCCTCAAAGGTCAGAAAAAACACAGATCCCCTTGGGAACTGGGGTTACAGATAGTTTTGAGCCATGTGGGTTCCAAACCCACATTCTCTGTAAAAGCAGCAAGTACACTAACTTCTGACCCATCTCTCCAACCCTGTTATCTGTTTTCTTAATGACTGCATTCTGGCTGGGATGAGACTAAATGCCAGTGTGACTTCGATTCGCTCTTCTCTGATGGCTGGCAAGGTTGATAATGACTTTCCTAATTGACATGGGGAGGACGAGCTGAAATAACCATTTGGGGCACAGACAGATAGACTGCCACCCTGTGAGATTCCTCCCATGGCCGGAGCAGGGACAGGTGACATGTCTCTCTGTCCAGTCCTCATCACCTCTGCTGTTCTAGGGAGCCTTCTAATTCGTGGACAGCACACATCTTCTTTCTTTCATAATCGCTCTCCGTGAGCCGGGCTCTCTGAGGGAACAGTTGAACATTTCCATAGAGAACCTGTGTGGGATCCAGGACTTTGGGAGGTTCATGTGTGAGAGTACACATGAATGTGTGCAAGAGTGAATATCTGTGTGTACATACTGACGTGTGCGTGTGTGTGTGTGTGTGTGTGTGTGTGTGTGTGTGTGTGTGTGTGTGTGTGTGTTAAGGTCTCTATATTTCTATATGTTAGTCTGAGTGAATACCAGTATAAGTGGCAATATGTGTGAAAGAATATTGAGACTGGCAGACAGGGTCTGGGGGTATCCTGGAGGGTGACTCTACTCTGTCAAGAGTATCAGAAAGAAATCAGGTCTCCAGGCAATTTTGTCCCAAGAATTCTCATGAGTATGGACTCCTATGTCGTAGGTCTCTATGACTGACTGAAGAGTCACAGAGATGACAGAAAACATATCATCCTTGCAAGGGATGTTTATTAGGGATTAGGGTTGGGTTTTATCACCTGACTTGGGAGGAGTATGATTTAAAAGGAGGCCAAGGATACTCAAAGCCCCTCCCATTGTCAGTTTGTTCCAGCAAGTACACAAGCTCGGCAGAGGCCCTGGGGGCTTTTCCTTCATTCTCACTCTGTGCTGGCCAGACCTATAGGGACCTGAGCTAAAGACATGCAGCATTAAAAGACCCCAGTGCAGCCCCCATCATATGGCCTCCTCACTATTTGGCATTGTTAGGTGTGAGTATGAACAGAACCATGAACATGATACATAGAAGCCTGGGACAATCTCCTACCCTCTGGTCTTCTCCCCACAGTTCATCTACATGGACCTGAAATTTTATTAAATGGGGCAGGGATAGTTCAAGATTAGCACATATGATTGTTCAAAAGTACCCCTCCGTTCTGTGATAAGAAGGCCTTTTCCTAAAGGAACCAAGCCCCAGAGTGGTATAGCATTCAGAAGCAGGACCGGCCCCTGACATCTTCAAAGCTCATTCTTTATCCTCAAACACTGGAAGGGCTTCACAGGATACCCAGTTCTTTCCTCAGTGGGAGGAGCTTTGATGGGGCCATCTTCTGAGTCCTGAAAGTCTGGGTCAGAACAGGAAGGATGAACCTGGTGGACAGGGTATGTAGAGGGACAGAAAAGCTGCTTGTCTGGGTTGGGCAGGAGTCCAGGTGGATGAGATGTCTGACGAAGCAGCCTGGCCTGGGCCAGGATCTGATCCTCAGAGTGTGGTCAGAGCTATGGTTCTGTTCCCAAGTAAGAAATACTTTGCCTGGGGCCCCATCCCATACCCAGAGTCAGAGCAAACAGCCTGAAGGACAGGGGTGGGTAGGGAAATACGTAGCACCTCTCCACTGTGGTAGGGGTGTGAGCCACGGTAGTATTATCTGCAAAGGACACTTGCTATTTTGCTTAGTGTTTCAGTCTCCAGAGCTACTAATATTTTGAAGATAAGGAAATGTATCTTGGATTATGTTAGAAGAGCTTTATGAAGAGATAAACTGGGGTACAGAGGGCTCATAAGACTTAATGACATAGTTCCTAGTAACAAATACAGAGACAATTTGGGCTCCTGAAATTTGAAAACTCAGTCATTTACCACCACCCCCCTCCTAGGGATCAATAGCAGGTAGACTCCATGAGAAGCTCACAGGGATTTGGAAGTCCTGAAATGTGTGACTGATCCTTCTTCACAGACTTGTCTATGTGATCGCAAAAAGCTCACTTAACCTCAAAGAACAGTTTCTGTTCTGAATCGTTATGCTAAAGCTTTCATTAGATAATATTTTCTTTGTGTACTTCAAAAGATCATTCCAGGCTAAGAAGGTAGAGAAGAATTCAAAGTTTTTGTCACACAAGCAAGACTACCTGAGTTTGATCACCAGAACTCATGCAAAAAGTCAGGTGAGGGGCTGGAGAGATGTCCTAGCACTTAGTGTTCTTGCAGAGGACCTAGGTTTGGTTCCTAGTGCTCACAACTGGCTTAACCCCAGTTCCAGGAGGTCTAACATTCTCTTTGGACCTCCACTGGCACCCGGCATTCATGTGGTACTCATGCATAGATGAAGGCAAAATATTCATATACACACAATAAAAATAAGTAAAATTTAAATCAGGTATGATGGCATGCTTACAAAATCAACACTGGAGCTACATAGACCCTGTCTCATAGACCCTAAATAAATATTGATTTAGTGTATCAAAACGCTGCTCACATCCACCCATCGTGAGACACTCGGTCTTCCTGTCTCTTTGGAGGTCATAGAGAATGAAGGTGGGCATTGGGCTCAGGTGTCACACATGGGAAGACTGCTGCTAAGTGCTCAAAGGGAACCAGGAGGGAGCCAGTGGCTGAAGCAAAGGCAGTTGGCAGGTAATGGACCGTTTCAGTGACTCCCTTCTGGTAAGGAACTACAAAACAGACCTCACAGGGAGAGAAGGCAAGCCTGCTCACCCTCCTCTCCCTCCTGCTTTTGTGGCTTTTGTCCCTGTGACCTTCTTTACAAATTTTAATTAATAGACTTTATTCTTTTGAGCAGTTTTAAGTTCACACGGACACAAAGAGTAAAAACTACAAAGAGTGTCTCTACTGCGTCTGCCCCCTACCTTTCTCCCATTACTCACAGTTTGTATTCCTGTGATACCTCTGGGACAAACGATGTGTGGGTATTGATGCACCATCATTAGGCAAAGGCCAGTATTTCCATGAAGGCTCACACTGAGCTGATAACTCATACATAAATATAGTGTTATATAGAAGTTTTACTGTCTGAAAAACACCTTGTGGGAAGTGGAGAGAGGAAAGGGTACTGGAGTGTGGGTGAATATGGGCAAAGTAAAATGACACACGTGTGTGAAGATGTCATAATAAAACCCATTATAATATTGCAGAACTATACAAATGCCTTAGCTCTTATTTTTTTTTCTCTCTTGCCTGATATATCTGTCTCTCTCTCCCTCCCCCACCGTGTGTGTGTGTGTGTGTGTGTGTGTGTGTGTGTGTGTGTGTGTGTGTGTGTGTGATGACGGGGATGTCTTCCTTGAGTGTTCTCCACCTTATAGATTTTAAGGCAGGATCTCTCCCTGAACCCTGAGCTCACTGAGAACTAGGCTGGGTGGACACTTAGCTCTAGGAACCCTCCTGTTTCTCCTTTCCCAGCTACTAGGATTACAGATGCATGTGACCACATTCAGTTTTTATGTACATACCAGAGACCAGAACTCTTATGAGGAAGCCACTTTACCAATGAAGCCATCTCCCTAGGTCCCACCTGATCTTTTTCTGGTCTTCACAATTTTGTCTTTTCTGGAACATATATAGACTTGGGTTCATATAACATGTTGCTTTTTCAGATTGCCCGCTTTCAACTGAACAATATACATTTGTTTCTTTTGTGTCTTTGTGGGGCTTATCAGTTCATTTCTTTTTAGCAGTGACCATGTGACCTTTTGATGTGGGGTAGAAAACCCTGCAGGCTGGGCCAGGTCCTTCTTGCTATCATCTCCTGGGAGTTGGGAATGCTGAAGGTGTGCAGGTAGGTGGGTGCTGGCTGCACATTCCTAGGGCAGGTAATACAGTTAAGTCTGCCCCCCCTCCGCCCTGCCACAGCTGTGGTGTGTCAAGATGTGGCACATGCTTTTAAAAGACACATTTCTTCACGGGCTGGGGAAACTCGGCCCATTTCGTGCTTTCCACAGAAGCATAAGGAGCTGAGTTCAGTCTACCAGGAGCCACATGAAAAAGTGCAGACAAGGCAGCGTATACCTGTAACCCTAGCACCTGGGACATGGAAACATACAGATCTAGATCTCTCGGGCTTGTGGGCCAGACATCCTAGCAGAATCAGTGAGCTCTAGAAATATCCTTTCTAAAAAACGGAGAAGAAAGTAGTCAAGGATGTCTGGTCTCATGCATGAATGTGTACACATGCATAAAAGAAGGCATAACCTTAGATGCATCATTAGACACACACTCCTTTAGAAAATTCAGTCTGTCACCTGAATAGCACAATCAGAATGGTGACATAATGAACCCTCCTGGCCTCTGCTGCCTGTTAATCCTTTTCCCAAAAGCAGGCAAGGAAAGAGAATTCTCAAAGGTGAAAGATTCATGCCCCTTCATTGCCTTAAATCAGCACAGCTGAGGCCAGTGAGTTGCAACAGCTGCCTGGCTGCCTTCTACACCCCCCCCCCATCAATAAATGGTGTTTCCGAGGAACCAGGCAGCATCAGGACACCCCTAACACAGGCAGGATCAGTTTGATCTCATCTGTCCCCACTCCCCCAGGGCCAGGACACAAAAGTGTCACTCTGCGTGTGACACGGTGGCCTGATTTGTTCTCACCCCCGCAGTCCCTGTCAATGACCCCCAACTTCTCCGCCTGTTCCTGCTTTCTTCTTTGACTGGCATTATTTACTGCCACTAAGTGAACACAAGAACAGGTCTTTGCTCTCGGGAGTGCCATTGGCCCAAGAATTTCCCCACAACTGTCTATAAAAGTTGGGCAACCGGGGATGTTCACTCCTTCATGTCAGCAGGTTCTAGAGGAGCAAGACACAAAGAGTTCCTGCAAGAAAAAACAAAAACAAAAAACAAAGAGCACTAGAGCAGAAGAGGAAATGCAAAAAAATAAAAATAAAATACAGACTACCCAGAAAGGGGGGGGGGAGCCATTTGCTACCTTCTGATGGCTCTTCGGCAAAGACTACATGCCGTTGCTTTGAAAGTCCAAATTTAACAATACCAGGGACCCCACGCCTGTGTGTCTCAGGCCTAACGCATCGAAAGCCCAAACTACAAAGGTCTCTGATGTTTCTTTTTCCAGACTTTATTTTTTCCTTTCCACTATATGAACTTTCTCGAGGCCCCCACTTTCCAAGAAGCCATCTCTGTGTCTCTTTCTTGCTGAAGCTGCAGATGTGTGTTGAGGTGGTGTGAAGAAAGCTAATTAAACTGCGGAGGCTCTGCGGGGTGGCAGAGAAGGCCCTGCAGAGCTCACAGGGTGATTGATTTGCACTGTCACACAGCTCTGCTGGGTGTCATAACTTGGTGACAAATCACGGATTACAGTGGCCCAGACTAACTCTCTCCCTTTGTTGTGCGGCAGACTTCAAAGGCGTCAAGCATATTAGTGTTTTTAATAAGTAGTTAGGTCAAGAGATGCTTACAGTTCAGATTTAACTTTCCCTGTACCACAGAAGGTATTAGAGTTAATGGGGGTAGGGGAAGCAGCCAAAATTTATTAGTGGGATGAAAAATAAAGTATGATATAATAAACTAAACTAAAATAAAAAGCTGTCCTATAAAGGGAGCGGTCTCTTTGTTGGGGTGTTGGGGATTTTTGCATTATTTGTTTAAGCCACATGGCGGCCTGCTGTGGTGAGCCATACCTTCTGGAAATTAGATTTCTCCCCCCCCCTTCCCCGGGGAAAAATGACTCCCAGCACTTCAGTTGGGTTCATAAGCAAAAGGCTTCATTTTAATCAGTACGGGAGGCTGGGAGGGTCAGGGTGGCATGTTTGTGAGTGAACATCCTGTTCTCAGCAATTAGTATTGTAAAATAGGGGGGGCTGGTCTTATCTCAGAAGTGCACATCTGCCTGAAGACAGCTGCAGCTGGGGTTGTTTATCTCAGGGATATTTACCTTCAGCCACAGATTGTATACCTGAGCATCACCGCAAGATGAGAGTCAAAAGCCTTATTTTTTTTTTTTTTAACTGCACATGTCATGGTGTCGGCTGTTGGCATAATGGCTTCCCCACGAACTGGCAAAGGTCTTTGGAGGATGCTACTGGGGTCAGCTCACAATGAGATGCTGGAGACATCGCCATGAAGTAGAGATTCTAACTTGGAAAAAAATTGTGTGTGTGTGTGTGTGTGTGTGTGTGTGTGTGTGTGTGCAGGCTAGAGGAAGACATTGAATGCCTTCCTCAACTCCTTTCCACCTAATTTTTTGAGACAGAGTCCTTCACTGAACCCTAGAGCTTTGCAGTTGCCTGAGTTGGCCAGCCAGCCTGACCAATCCTGTCACCGCTTCCCCAGTATTATGCCCTGCTAGTTTTTTTTTTCTTGAGTCAGGGTCTTACTTGAGAGGTGGTTTTACATTCTTGGACTTATGCAATCTGCTGCCTCAGCTTCCTGAGATGCTGGTGCTACAGATATGTGCCATTGAGCCTGCAACCCTGGCAAATTTAAGCAGATGGAGTCCTCTGGTCATAGAGAAGCATGGTTGTTATTAGACTAGGTCTCAACATGGCTAACCCCACTCACCGTGCTTAGGGAGAGGTTCGAAGACACAGACACAGTAGGGAACATCTGGCCATTCTCTCAGGCTCTCTGGGCTTACGTTTCTTTATTCCACATTACCGAAATACTCTTTCTCTCCCATAAAGTTATGGCAGTCTAATAAAACAATGCTGTGGGTTCACAAATTTCAAGGCAATATGCAATCTAGTCAGATAATGGAAGCACTTTTCTCATGCATACTTTGTCGACATCCTCTTGCCCTTGACCTTGAAGCCCCTACATGGGCAGCTCATAAAAAAGTTCATCTCCAGAAGCAAGTTCATTGAGTCTCATGTCAGTCAATGCTGTGTATAAAACTCATTTGGAACCAGATGTAGGAGGATCAGAAGATCAAGGTCATCCTTGGCTACTTAGAAAGTTTGAGGCCAGCCTGGGATACATGGGATTCTATCTCAAAATGAAAATAAAATTGGGGCTGAGGAGATGATTTTGGAACATAAGCCTTGTCGCATAAGCCTGAGAACCTAGCATTTACATAAAAAGCTGGGTACATTAACAACTGGCTGTATTACCAGCTGGGGAGATAGAGATGAGAGGTCCCTAGTGCCCACTGTTCGTCTAGTCTAGCAGAATGAGCATGCTCCAGCTTTTGCAAGACTCTGTCTCAAAAAACGAAGCAGAAAGCTATTGAAGAAAGCTTGTAATATTGACTCCCTGGCTCTGCATATACTAGGACATGTGTGTTCATGATACCCTCCTCCTATGTGCATGCACACTAAAATAAAACCCATTAGAAGCAAACAATGGCCACAGTTTCCTTCTTCGAACATGTGCAAATCTATACGCCTTCCTGCATCTTTCTAAACAAAACAAAACAAAACAAATATCTGCCATCAACTTCAAAGAAAAACTACAGTGGTAGACTCTGGCTGTTCAGAATTAAAATACTGGAATGAGCCAGCTAAGCTGGGCTACAGCTAAGAGGTAAGGATGATGATGATGAAGGCTCTCCTATAGGAGGTCCCAGCATGCTGCCAAAAAAGCATCAGTCACCAGAGAGGGGAGACTGAGGAGCTGAAGATCCCTGAGCACAGTCCTTGGAGACTGGGACCTGGCCCCAGTATCTTGCTTCCTGCTGTGCGCAGCCTGAGACAATTCAGCAATTCTGTTTCTAAGTGCAAGACCATCTCCCTCTGTCTGGGTATCAATCCCAATACATTGCACTTGTCATCATTCTGTTATCTCCTCTAGGAATTGCTTCCAATATCTGTCACAGATACCAGAAGCCAAGATGTTCAAAGCCCTTATTAACAACAGAGGATTTGCATAGAACCTACATATGGCCTCCTGTGCACTTCAAATATCACCAGGTTACAGATAGTACAGAGCACACGCAGTGAGTGGCAAGGAAAATTGCTAGTATGCTGTACTGTGTTGTACTTGTTGGTATAGACATAATTTTAATGAACACTCTAGAGCTTGGGAGATAGTTCAGTCAATAATGCAGTTCCCATACAAATAGAAGGACCTGCGTTCAATCCTCGGAAGCTCATTTAAAAAGCTAAGTAAGGTAGCGTGCACTTTTAATGCCACTGTTGGGTTGATGGAGACAACTAGGTTTATTCTCTCCCCACCCTGGACCCTGCTGTTCCACCAAGCTAGCCAAATAGTGTAACCTACCAGGCAATTCCAGGCCAGTGAGAGACTCAATGAAAAAGAGAATGGTGCCTGAGGAAACACCCAAGGTCCAAGGCTGTTCTTTGGCCTCTACACACACACACACACACACACACACACACACACACACACACACACACACACAAACTTGAATCACTCAAATTTAGTTACGTTAACTGACAATCTCCTATCTTTTGATTACAGAAAGCAATCATGAGCCCACCTGTACCTACACACACACATACAAACACACACACACACACACACACACACACACTTACTTTGATTTACAGTTACTTAACAAACTGACAATCTCCTTCCTATATTGTGATTATTGAAGGCAATTATGAGCCCACCTGTACATACACACACACACACACACACACACACTTGAATCACTTGAATTTCCAGTTACCTTAACAAACTGACAATCTCCTATATTTTGATTACAAAAGGCAATCATGAGCCCACCTGGACCTGAGCTTGTCTCCCTCACTGGAGAAGATTGTTGAAGCGAAGTCTCTCCGTGGGAAACGCTGTGTCTTATCTAAGGATACTGCACCTGCCCTTAACACATAGAGCTACAATTCCATTCCTGGGAGTTTACTTTGGAAACAGTCCCACACTAGCATCAGGAGACAGAGGCAGTGATGTCTGAGACAGCATCATCCTTAGCAGGAAGACAGAGAAGTGCCTGAACATCCAGTTACAAGAAAAGGAACAGATGGCATGATTTTGATATAAAAGAAAGTTAGTATGTTAATTTTTAAAGATTTATTTTGTTTTAATTAATTATTACTAATTATCTACTTTTACTTTACGTATATGTGTTTTGCCTGTGTATAATGACACTCATGCAATGTGAGAAGAGGCCGACAAGAAGGGGTTGGATCCCCTGGAACTACAGTCACAGACAGTTGTGTGCTGGAACTGAACTCTGGTCCTCTGGAAGAGCAGCAAGTATTCTTAACCACTGAACCATCTCTCCAATTTTTTTCTATACAGTGAATTTATTAACAAAGAAACAGAGACTGGAGAAATGGCTTAGTAAATAAACTTGTCCTAAAAACCTGAAAGTCTGAGTTTAACCCCAGGAACCCACAGTGAAAAGACAGAAGTGACTTCTGAAGTTGTCCTTTGCTTTACACACCCACTGCCGCCACTGCCACCGCCATCACCATCACCAATGGCAGGAGCAGCAGCAACAATAAATGGTTTTAAATAACTTTAAATAAATATTGCTGCTTTAAGTAAATGACTGAGTGTTCTCTTCTGTGTGGAGAGGAAGTGCCCTAGCTGGGTAGAACTCAGAGAGTTGGCACACTGTGGATGAAGGTCACGATATGATACTACCCACCATCTTCAAGACTATGTCAGTGAGCACAATCTGGCAATAGCTGTGTAGATAGTTAGTAGATACCAAGAGATTCTAACTCAAACGTTCACACCACTGGTTTATTTCATTCTAAATTCCTATGAGAAGTGGACCAAGAACAACTATTGAGAACAACTAACCTTGGGTAGATGACCTTAGGGTAGGCAAGCTCAGGCTGTGCTCCCACACCTTCACGTGTACGGTGCACTTCACATATTCAACACGCTGTATTCTTCAGATGGAGTGGGGAATTCATGGTGTGCGATAGTAGTGATATATGATGGGGCAGGTACAAAGAAGGGCTGAGAAGGAATAAGAGGCAACCCACACTGGTGGCCTGCTCCTTTGACTGTTAATGAGTGAATGTCTACGTAAGTGAAAGATGAACCAGATGACCAGGCACCTCCCATCTCTATATACTATGGAGAAGACGCAAAGGAAGATGTATCACTTATGCGTATCTACATTGGAAAGTTACCTCCCAGAAGGGGACTAGCCACTGGTCACTGGCCAGCACTACCATTTCTCATCTTCTGCACAGCAGTGAACAGCATGTCATTTTTATTATTGGTTTATTTATTGCTGCTCTCCTTCACCCTTGTGACCCACAACTGTCCCTACCAATGGGACACAAGTTTTATTACCTTAGCATTCACATTTTTCAGAGCAGCAAACCTATGCCCCGCCCACAAATTAGCAGATTTTTCCAGTATTGAACCCTTCAAATCTACAGCAATCTGTAATTTTTTTCTTATTTTGTGCAGTGGCAGTACCCAAGCCATCAGCAACAGTGGATAACAACAACAGTGAGGAGCAGTGGCCAAAATAACACTCTGCTCAAATCTAAGTCCCAACTCAGAGGAAATAAGGAGGGATCACCCTTCTGGATATTGGTTTAAACAAAAATATTCTGATATGACCCTAAAAACACGGACCACCAAAGCAAAAAGTGGCAAAAGGAATGTAGTTAGTTTTTAAAAGGTTCTATGCAACAAAGAGAGGATTGACAGAGTGGAGAGACCACCTGCCAAGCAGGAGAAAATATTTGCAAACTATTCATCTGCAAGGGGCTAATAGCAAGAAGAAACAAGGAACTAAACAACTCAATGGGGGGGAATCCTTTTTAAGAAAGTAGGCAGATGACCCAAATACATGTTTCTAAAGGGAATGAAAGATAGTCAGCAAGGATACGAGAAAAGTAAAAGGATCAATATCACTAATCATGTGGAAACGTGAAACAAAACCACAGTGACATCATCTCACTTTAGTTAGAATGAACAGCTAAGGCACAAGGGCTCCTAGGTATACCTTTGGGATATGTAAACTTGTTGTAGAATATTGTTTTAAGTGTCTTACTTTTGTTTATGTTGCATTTGTTTAACTCTTTAAGGCTTTGTTACTTTGCCTGCCTAAAACATTTGATTAGTATAATAAGAAACTAAACGGCCAATAGCAAGGCAGGAGAAAGGATAGGCGGGACTGGCAGGCAGAGAGAATAAATGGGAGAAATCTGGGAGGAAAAAAAATAGCCTGAGAAAGAGAAGGACACAAGGGGCCAGCCACCCAGCTACACAGCAAGTAAGTCACGGAGTAAGAGTAAGATTTACAGAAGAAAGGGAATGGCAGAAGCCCAGAGGCAAAAGGTAGATAGGATAATTTAAGGAAAGCTGGCAAGAAACAAGCCAAGCTAAGGCAGGGCATTTACAATTAAGGATAAGGCCCTATGTGTTATTTATTTGGGAGCTGGGTAGTGCCCCTCCCAAGCAAAAACAACCAACATAAAGTAGTGAAAGCATCCTGGTGATGCATAAAGTGGTGTCTCCCAAACACTAGAAATAGGGGCTTGCAAAATGGTTTAGTGGATAAGGGAACTTGCTGCCAAGGCTGGTGATCTGAGTTCAATTCCCAGGTTTCACATCTTGGAAGGAGAAATTGATTCCTAGTTGTCTTCCGACCTCTACACTATGACATGTGTCATGGCATATGCTCCCTCCCAAATAAATGTCATAGAAATAGATAAACTCTAGAAACAAAATTATGAGATGATCAAGTCATCTCACTATGCCCAAGAAACTGAAACCAGTATAGACATTTCAAACCTCTTCATGTCGTATGTATTCAATTACCTCTTCTTAAAATCTCCCCAGTTCTCTCATGATCTCTTTGTAGGTACATAACCTACACACACACACACACACACACACACACACACTATGCACTCATGCACACAGTTTTCTGAGGCAGAGTCTCACGTATCTCAGGCTGACTTTGAACTTGATATGTTGCAAAGAATGACCTTGACTTTCCCATCTCTACCTTCCAAGTGCTGGGATTACAGGCCTGTGCTACCCTGCCCAGTTTGTGTAGTAGTAGAGCTTGGATTCAGTGCCTCACACATACTAAGCAAGCACTCTCCAAACTGAAAACACCCTTACCTCTATAATTTTAAATTTAAGGTTTGTATACGAGAGAAAGAGTATGGTGTTTGTTTAAGACTGGCTTATTCCACCTAGTAATAATTTTAGTTTGATCTAGTTTCCTGTGAATGTCCTGATTTCATTTTTCTTTGGGGCTGAATAAAATGTCATTGTGTGTATGTACCTCATTTTCTTTGATCGTCTGTTGATGGATGTCTAGGCTGGCTCCATTTCCTGAATAGCACAGCAGTAAACATGGCTGTGCAGGGATTGCTACAGTTTGCTGATTTGCCATCCTTCGGGTCCACACCCTGGGAATCCAGGCTGAGTCTCAGTAGCTCTGCTTTTTGTTCTGTGAGAACCATCTAGTCTGATTTAGATATTAACGTGCTAGCTTACACTCCTCCAGCAGTGAAAAAGGTCCTTTCCTCTCGCCTCACCTCCTTGCCAGCATCTGTTGCCACTAATTTTGATAATTGGCATTCTGAAGTGAGATGGGATCCCAAAACAATTTTAATTTGCCTGTTCCTGATAGCTAAGGATGTTGAACACTTATTCAAGTGTTTATTAGCCATTCTCTCCCCGTCTCCTCCTCACATTCTTGTGAAGATTTTAAGATGGTCTTATTATGCAGGACAGACAGGTCTAGAATTCACTATGTAGCCCAGGCTAGTCTTGAACTCATGACACTGGATTTTATTTTAATACCTTTTACCTTCTTCTTTCCCAAAGTAGTCAGAAGTTTCTAGAGAAACCTTGAAAATGACTTATTCATTTAAATCCCAAAAATGATGGTGTCCTGTCTCTCTGAGTGCACACTTGCCAGGAGTGTTTTGGAAGACCAGCAGCTAACACCTCCGTCCCTTGGGCTTCCCACATAGTGTGGCTGCCCTAAAGCCTCCACTAGAAAGAACTTCAGTCTCCCAGAAGGAGCCAGGTAGAGAGATCAGCCAGCATTCTTCCCAGCTGGAGAAGTTCCTCTCTGTTAAAGCAGGAAGCTCATAAAAAGGTCTTATCTCTGGGCAACCCGTGCCTCCCCCAGTTTCCACCTGCCTGGCGCCTGGGAAAGAGCAACAAAGGGGTGTCAAGAACAATGACCATCTGTGAGGCTGGGCCTGCCTCACAGAGCCATGGGAACGAACCCCAGATCACCATTCCCCCTCCCCAGGGCTTTGGGGCCAGCCATCCCCTGTGGGGGAACAAGCCATCTGTGCTCTCTGTTTGTGACTCACCTCTACCTTTTCTTGAGTGTTCTCTTTCCAAACAGCCTTCTGAGTGCCCCCTCTTTTGTTATTAGAATCCTCCTGTGGTCACAATTATAGAAATAATCTGCCATTTCCTTTCTTTCCATTTCCTGTCACTAAAAGCCATTGCCTTCTCGTTCCCAAGCCTCGTGACCCCAGCAGATTCCACTGGGTTTGGTTGCTGCTTCCATGAGAGGGGGTCTCCCCATGGCCCCCCCCAAGACAGATATAGAGGCCCAGCAGCTCCTGCAGGCAGCCCTTGCCAACCCCACCCTCACCATCACTAAAAAAAAAAAAAACTGACCACATTTTCTTTGCATTTCCCATCAGTCTACCCAGGTGGGGGGTTTGTTTTGTATGTATTCTTTGTCATTAATCTGAAATGTACATAGATAAATATTCTTACTTCTACTTTATGGATAAAGAAACTAATGTACGATTTTGCCCAGGATCATCAGTAGCTATTGGCTGAGTGAGCACCCAAGATTCCTGACTCCCAGCCTATAGCCTTTCTCTAGTCAGGAACATTGCTTTCCCTTGGGAACATTGCTAAGACTTACGGTTCTATCCCATTCATTCACAGTACACACCACTGAAGCTGAAAAGGACCATGTCTCATAAAGGTTATAACTCTAAGACAGAAGGTGCTCCTCAGGGTCAGATAAGTCATTGGTAGATGAGCTTATTGGGTTAGTCACCGACTTGGACTTATTAGCTGACTTATCAGGTCAGCTGAGATGGGAGCACCACTCAGCCAAGACATTAGATATTGGAGTTCTACTCAGTCAGGACTCTGAGAGGGAACATCATTCATCCAGGACACTGGGAGGGAGCATCAATCAGCAAGGACACTGACTGGGAGGGAGCACCATTCTGCCAGGACATTGAGATGAGAGCATCACTCACCAGGACACTGGGAAGTAACACTGTGACCAGGACACTAAGAGGCCATTTAGAAGCAAGAGAGAAAAGGGACAATTTCCGGTTTGGGTCTGGGGAGGTTACACTTAGAAAACACAAAGCTGGCACTCCCCAGCTCATCAGATTATCTACAGCTCCCCAATTCTCATGTCCCAATGAATGCAGGCTGCTTTGGAAGAACAGCTTCAAGGCTAATCCTCTAGCCTCCCTTCTACTAGAATGGCATTCCCAAATTCTCTCAGACTAAGATCTCAGTGCTACCAAAAAGACAGTGAAATCTGTTCCTAACAGAGAGAAAACATCCCATCATTTCAATATAGGCACACATACACAGAAACATACACATACACACTGATAGGCACAGAGACATACACAGAGACATAGACATACACAAATATACAGATAGACATACGCACACTCCTGCATGGGAGTGCTTTAAATAGTAACCATGACTATTTTTGATTGGAAAGTTAGAACCTAGTTTTTATTCTATCTACTTTTTTTTACAAGTTACAAGTGTGCTACAATGTATATATAGGAACACTATGCCACAAAAAAAGTGAACTGAGAGTTTATTTCCTTGTTGCAGATGTGTGTGTAGTGTATGCAATGGTGTGTGTGTGTGGAGGGATGGGGGTGCGTGTACATGTGTGCATGTGAGGGCCAGAGAAGATCAGACATCCAGCTCTGTCACTCACCACACTACTCCCTTGAGACAGAATCTCTCATCAAACTTAGACTAGGCTGGTGGCTTGCAAGCCCCTGAGGCTTTCATCTCTGTTCCCCGATGGTGCTAGGTTTACAGGCCTATGTGTGGCTATGTACAGCTCTTTTATTTTTAAATGTATGCGCTGCAGGTTTGAACTCAGGTCTTCACACTTGGGCAGCAAGTGCTCTGACCCAATAAGCCATCTCCCCAGCCCATGAACTGTATTTATTTATTTATTTATTTATTTGAGGCAAGGTATTACTGGTATTACTATGTAGCCCTGGCTGACTCAGAACTCACTATGTGGACCAGGATCACTCTGATCTCTACGTCCAAGTGCTAGGATTAAAGGTGTGTGCCACCATGCCCAGGCTGCACTAACATTTCAGCAACATGAAAATTAGGGTTCCTGGATAAAGTCCTATTTTCCCTCCTGCTAACCTCCCATGGACAGCAGATCCTAACATGACTCTGGTGACATTTATGGGAAGTCCAGCATGGGGTTACTTAAAAGTTCACTTCCTTACAGGGATGATTTCCTTTTGTTCCCACAGAGTCAGGGTCATAGGAGAAAAGCCAAACTCCCTTATCTTCCAGTCAAACTAAGTGATGAGAATATTTAGACAGGTCATCACCCTGTGTTTACTTTGAACTCCGATGTCTCCCTTTCTTCTTTTTCTGATCAAGCTCACAATATTCTCAGATTAAAATAGGTATCTGTTAAAGTATCCCAGGAGCCAGAGAGGGCTTCACCCTTCATGGTCCCATGCCAGCTCTGCTTTGCCTGCCTTCACCACATTAAAAATGATAGCAGCTTCTAACATGGAGCTACAAGTGATCTAGGAATGACACTCCAGAATGAACAAAGGAGAGCCGAAAAGGCTCCCACATAAACATTCATGACTTCATTATGTACAACAGCCCAGAAGAGGAATCAACCTCCATTTCTACCACATGACTATTGACTTTTAACATATGGTCATTGTTTATCAGTGAACACCCCAAAATGGAATATTACCCAACCACCAAAAGGAATGAAGAACTAACTCAGGCTGGATGAACCTTGGCAGTGTTGGAGAAAGGATGGTTACAGTCCCATGAAAACACTGGTCATCAGGGGCTCTTAGCTCTACAGGTGCTATGCTTCTCAGCTGGGGCTCTTGAGTCTATCACCTCTGAACACTTGCCAGTTCTCTAGAACTCCTCTGGCAACCACAGCCTGTAGGTTATCATCTCCGGCTCCTTTCAGCATCCTCATACCCATTTCTGAGTCTGCTTCCTATCACCTTTCTGCTCTGGCTATTCTCAAAGCACTCCATTGCCCCTTTAGCTGTTGGTGGCCCCTTTTGGGACATGAAGTTCTTCCCTCTGTCAGGACAGTATAGAGGTACTGAGGCACATTCAGGAACTGAGGTACCAGAATGGTCTGGATCACCCAGAAGCAGGCATCCCCTCCTACTTCAAATCAGATTCTGGCAGGTGGATGAGACCAATGATAGGTGGGTAGCCTACAGCTGGCACCACTGGGTGGGGTCTAGATCAATCATAGTTTTACCACGTCACAGAATTCCTGTGGTGATATATTGTATATTTAATAAAAAATAGTCTGAAATTTCAGAAGACAGAGCCACCCTAACAGAGCCAGGCAACAGTGGCACACACCTTTAATTCCAGCACTAGTGATCCCATGTCTCTGCTTTCAGTACTTGGGAAACACATGCCTTTAATCCTAATGCTAGGAAAGTTGAACCAGGAAGTGAGGTAGCTCAAAGAGAAAGAAAGATAAGGCTGGAGGAGGCAAGACTTCTTCCCTTGGCCTACCACTTCCATTTTGGGCTGGGGAAAGAGAGACTTGAAGTCTGGGGATTTAGGAAGACAGGCCTGAGGGGTTGGCTGGGTGAGATGTGGTTATGGTTTGTTCCCTATCTCTCTGATATTTCAGCTTTTCTCCAATATCTGGTTCCAAGCTTTTATTATAGTATCAAATAGAATTTGTGCAATAATCCCTTCATCATGGGAAGTGTTCACCTCTGGCCAATGTGGAAATTGTTCATTGAAGTTTGTAATTTGGGGAGGGGGGGTGATCCAAAGGGTCCCAGGAGTCCTGGCTGAGGTTTGCCTTCTGAAGTCAGGACAACCAACATTCAAAGTATCTCCGGGATGTTCAGTGTGGTTGCTGCTGGCGTGGATGGGGAAATCAGACTGTTAGACTCAAGGACTCTCAGGCAGCAGGAGACAATCTAATCTCTGATAACCAGGGAATTCTATTATCCATCTCCAGTGTCTCTGCTGATTTGCTGATTGCATGATTTCCATAAACATCACTATAGTTCACTAATATAAATCTATCAACACAAACAATAATTTCAACATTGCCTTAGATCTGCCCAGGGGGAAGTGGGTCCACCATGAGTCCTATGTCTTGCATTTCTTGTTCCTTTTTCCCAGCTTTCTTTACAGACACCCTGCCCCTATACACGCACACTTCTGCACAGGATTGTGGAGACCTACCCTATAGGCCTAGCTTGCATTCAGATGTGGCCAATCAGAGAACCCAGCTCCTCAACTATAATGATCCGTCCTAGGGTAACTTTGATCTGGACTGGCTCAATCAGAGTCCTTCCCTGAGCTTTTGTAGGACTGATTAAGAATTAAATTGCTTCTTCTCCTTTGGGACTGTTGGTACACAGTTCCATTGGCATGTTCCTCTTATACGATGACATTCCTTGTACAACAGGCTGGGATGCAGCCAATGTGCAGAGCAAGATAGACATGAAGGGTTAAAAGTTTGGGAGTGAGGAAATCCTGGCAGTGTTTAAGTTCCTGGATCTCTAACCCTGACATAGGAGCCACTGTTTTTGTATGAAGTTAAATGCTGTTACCTGATTAGTTTAAGTAGGTTTTATGGTTTGGCTCTGAACTGTCCCTCAGAGATTCATATGTTGGAATCATGACCCCTCAGAGTGACACTACGGAGAAGCAATAGAACAAAGAGATAGGTCCTATTGGGAGGCGTCACCCTCAGAAGAGATGAATGCTGTAGCAGGAAATTAGCTAGTTATCATGAACAGCAAGACAGGTCCAGGAATCTCCTTGGCTTCTGGCTTTGTTCTGACATGTCCCCACCACAGTGGCATCTTCCATGTCATGGTACAGCCAACGCAGAGCTGAGCTGAAGCCAGCACCATGTTCTCAGACTTCCAGAAATGTTAAATGAACCTCTTCTCTTTATGAAGTAACAAGTCTTTGTTATATTTATAGAAGACAGAGTGGGTTTATTTATTAACAACCGAGACAGCCTAGGGGACATGAGAGACTTATTAGCTACTGCTGCTTTCCCCCAGAGTAGAGCTGGGACACCGGAAATAAACTTTACAGCACCGTTTTCATCTCTTCTGTTGAGGAAATGATCGAGGGCTCACTGGCACTATGTGCTGAAGAGACTGATGGGAAGGAAGATACTTGAGAGATTGGTCCCCTTTATTGCCATAGTATCAAACAGAATTTTTGGAAGAGTCAAGGGTTGCCATCTCCAAACAGAGGACTTTCAATCCCATTGGACAGAGCGTGGTCAAGAGAAGAAAAGTACAGGATTAGGACAGAGAGCTAAATCAGGGATGGGCAGAAAGACCCTGACCCTCTGTCACTGTTACATCAAACCACCTGTGCATCCAAACAAGAGCCCAGTGACATCTGAAATTCCCATCAGGCATAGCCTTTCCTCTTCAGGTCTCTTTGGGTTCCTCAGTCCATCAGTTGCTAATTCCTGTTCTTTTTAAAGCTCTCATTTGCATTTAAAGTCAAAATGTACCCTATTGGTCTCTTCTGAGTCTGGGGTGGGGGAGATGACAGAGGTCAGCGGCCCTTTTAGTATAGAAAAGAAACACGCATACAAAGCTATGCAAGAATGGGTTGTGTGCTCATACACACAGCGCTGATGATTTCCTCACCTAATCCCCTTTTCAGCTCCACTGTGCCAGATCACAGGAGAGAGCTGGGCAGCACCTCTCACCAAGGTCCTTTAAAGACAGAAGCACATTCCCTAAAGTTGCCCTTTGTAACTTCCCAGGTCTGTTGTGCAGATTTCAACCAAGCTAATTACTGGTCAGTCAGCAGCCCCTTTGAACTGGACTCACACCAGAGGTTCTCCAAGGACCTCGTTTGCGAGGTGACTGTTTTCATCTGGTGCCCATTATGTTTACACGTGGCACAGGCTTCCTTCACTTTCACTTGAGACAGAGCAGACAGGGGAGCCTTCTAATTAAGGCAGCATCAAGGAAGCAGAGGACCTACTGGCAATGTCAAGGGCAAGATGGCTGGGAAAGCTAAATTTGGTTGCTGGGATTAATTTGAAAACAAAACCGAAGAAAAGAGAGACTATGTGGGACAGCAGAAGCCAGGCTTCTCCTTCATGACTAAGCACAAGCTCTTCATCCATCCCCAGTTTCCTCACGGTTTTCTGTGAGGACAGTTCTCATCAACAGGGTGGGTGCTGGGAAAAGGAAAGGGTACCAGGGATCATCTGTTTTGCCAAGAAACTATCTATTAAAAATAAGCTGTATGAGGCTTAGAATTTGGCTCAATGAGTAAAATGCTTGGGGACCTGAGTTCAAATTCTCAGCTCCCACATAAGAAGCAGGGCATGAGGGATGGCATCTGAAACTCTTACACTGGGTAGGAGAACTTGCTGGCCAGGGAGACTAGCCAAGACGGCAAAGCTCCAAGTTCATGGAGAGACTCTGTCTCAAATAATACAGTGGAGAAGCCACAGAGGAAGACATCAGCCTCCAGGTTCCACATATGGGACGGGGGACGGGACACTGAAGACCAAACTGTTGATTGATAATGACATTCCCTTGAAGATAAGTTAACATTAAAAATATGACCTTTGGCCTTGTGTGTACTAGAAAAGGGCTCTAACAATGGGCTACCCCTGCCAGCTTGATCTTAATTTGTAAACCAAAAACCCAAGGAGGGTGGATGAAAAAGCATCACAACTAGGAGTATACATTAAACCAATTGCATTAGATAGTTTAAATGTGGCTGATCCAGAAGTTACAGAGTTTTTATTTTCGGGGTTGGGAAGGAAGTATGTGTACCAGGAACACTGCTTACCAGCCTTCAACATACAGAACAGGATTCAACAACAAAGCTGTTCAGTGTGGCAGTCAGTAGTATCACTGTTGAGAAACCCCAAATATAGGACATCTATCATGGCCACTTCTCTAACTCCTAGACAGTATGGTCCCTTTTCTCAAAGACAACCATGCATGTCAATGAAGACTGTAGATATCTCCTCTCTTAGAGGTGACATGTCCATTATATACACATCTGTTAGAAACAGAGGTACATTTTAGTCATGATTCATCTTCATCCAAGTGGTATGGTTTAAATATGTCCCCTTAAAATTCATGTAATAGGTCTGGGGAGACGGCCAGGACCTGAGTTCAATCCCCAGGCCTGGATATAGTGGCACATGCTTACAGTTTCAGGGGTGGGAGGCTGTGACAGGCATATCCCTGCAGCTAGCTAACCACACTAGTTCTAGGTGAGTGGGAGCCCTTGTATCGAGCAAGCAACAACAAAAAGAATAAAGACAGCATCAGAGGAACCATCCCTGAGGTTGTCCTGTGTCCCTCACACACATAGGTACACATGCCTCCTCCAAACAAATACAACTACACATACAAACTAATTCATTAGAAACAATCCCCAAATTTATATGTTCCTAGTATGTAGAAATAAGGCCTTTGGGAAGAAATTAGCATTAGATGAAGCCATGAGGTTCAGGCCCATGTGATGGAGTCAGTGACTTTATACCAGCAATTCTCAACTTGTGTGTCAAGACCCCGCTCGCAAACCTCTATCTCCAAAAATATTTACATTAAGATTTATAACAGTAGCAAAATTACAGTTATGAAATAGCAACAAAGATAATTTTATGTTTAGGGTGGTCACCACAACCTGAGGAGGTGTACTAAAGGGTCACAGCATTAGGAAGGTTGAGAACCACTGATCTATGAGAAGATTCAAGCTAGCACACTACACTTTTCATATAATGCCTCTTTCCACAGGATGACATGACAATGTTGCCCCTAAATTGTGACCATGAACTTTCCAGCCTCTAAAACTATATATATGTATATATATATATTACATTCATTATATACTACTTATTTATAGACATTATGTTAAAGCAGCAGAAAAATGGACTCAGATTCCAAGGCATGTCTTATTGAACCTGAGGTGGTCCAGAGCTTTCTCCCAATGATTTATGGCTACATGGGAAACAGCTTATTAATTAGGAAAATATATGATTAACTGTGTCAATAAAAAAAATCCTAAAATATTTGTGGATTAAGAGTTACTCCTGGGGGCTGGAGAGATGGCTCAGCGGTTAAGAGCACCGTCTGTTCTTCCAGAGGACCCGGGTTCGATTCCCAGCACCCACATGGCAGCTAACAACTGTCTGTAGTTCCAGTTCCAGGCAAACACCAAGGCAGATAAATAAAATAAATAAATAAAGTTTGTTTTTTTGTTTTTGTTTTTGTTTTTGTTTTTTTTAAAAAAGAGTTATTCCTGCTTGCCTGCCCTTTTTTAGCATACAAGAGCTTGGAAGAATCATCTCCACAACCACGTGCCTCTCCCATGTCCCAGTGATGCTGATACAAGGGTCCTGGAATATTTTTATTCCTTAAAACTCTTCTCAAAATAGTGTTCTCCAATGCCTTAAAAATTTTGAAGCAAAGTAGGAAATATACATGTTGAAAAAAGAAGCTGATTAGTCTGAAAATTATTAAAATTCTTGAGACATGCAGTTATCATATAAATTTTTTAGTACATTAAAAAAAATCATACAGTTGGGTTTAAAACCTACCATAATTTAAAAGTTGTATAAATAACAATGAAAGATATTTGCTACTACTGTAAAAGAAAAATAAAACATGAAAATAATCTCTTTGTTTTTTCTGGAGCAGTTATTACAGTCTGCTGCTTCTGTGGTTTTGTTCATGTAACTAAAGCCCAGGCCAAATCATCCTAGATGCTTTAGAAAAGAAAAAGGTTTTATTGCTCATGGAAAGAATATCTCATTGTTCCTGGAAATGAAAATGTGTTGCCCTCAATCACACTCATGGGCCTCTTGAATTTTGTAGCACCTTGGCATTTCATAGACTGCTGGTTGCAACTCTTTAGCCACAGGCCTTAGACAAAGCATCTCTCTCTTTCTCCCTCTCTCTCCCTCTCTCTCTCTCTCTCTCTCTCTCTCTCTCTCTCTCTCTCTCTCTGTGTGTGTGTCCATCTATAGGTCAGAGAATAGCCTTGAGTGTTTTCCTCAGGTGCAACCAGCCACCCTCAACCACATACACACACACACACACACACACACACACACACACACACACACACACACACAGAGTCTGGTCAACCAGTGAGCCTCAGGGATCTACATTTCTCTCCAGAACTGGGATTTCAAGCATGCACCACTATGCCCAACATTATTTTTATATGCATTCTGGGGCTCAGATGCATGCTCTTGTGACTTACAAGGTTAAGTGTCTTATTACAGAGACATGTCCCCAGCTTCGGAGGAGATTTTCTGGACAGATAAACAATGGATGGAGAGGAAACAGAAACATTATTACCCTACGGATAAGCAACCAACAGTGACTAATACCAAAGACAATGTCAGCTTATTGGCTTAGTTTTTAGCACCTGCTAAAGAGCTCAGTGTACTGGGAACTTAAATTCAGCAGAGGATCTTGAATCAGGAAACGGGAGTTCAGGCTCACTGCGCTGGAACAGCCCAAGCCCGGGTGGCTGTCTTCCAGGACTAATTAGAAAGGACTTTGAAGGTTACACCTGCCCTTGGTTCCTGCTACTCTCAATGTTTCCTAGTCAGCTATGATGTGAACAGCCACACATATTCCAGCCGCCATGCTCTGAGTTGCCCCTCCATGCTTCCTGGCCATAATGGACTGAGAACATCTGAAACCACCGGCTACCATCATAAACATTTCCCTCCTCCCTTGAATTGTTTTCGTCAGGGACTGTGGTCAGTGCAGTGGGACTTTGCAATACAGGCTGATGTCAAATACTGTGGAACTGCCACTTAAACCCAGGTCCTTTCTGCGGCTGAGGGAGAATGAGGAACAAATTTTATGTTTGGGGACAAAACAAAAAATTTTGGAATGCACCCAATAGAACAGCAACAGATCAGGTTCAATGCCCCCTCTGCCTCTCTCAAGTGCTGGGCCTTGTACTCCAAGGCCTTCTTATTTCCCTGGGCCTCCCTGTGTTTGTCACTGCAAAATGAGGCAGCTCAGTGAGAAAGCCTCATCAGACAAGATGCTTACCAACGCCAAGACCTCCATGAATAATATTCCATACACTACCATCATTGTCCATTGTAGCTACACATTGAAACATCTTGTGGAGTCTGAACTTTTAAAAATACTGACTGTTGGGACTGTAGAGATGCCTCCATGGGCAAACTGTTTGCCGTATAAACACGAGGACTTGAGTTTGAGCCCCTGTGTCCACACAAAAGCGGAACACAGCTGTGCCATTTATAAGCACAGCACAGGGGTTGTGGAGTTACAAGAATGAAACGGGTTAGCTGGCAAGCCAGTCTAGACAAGAAGTGGGTTTAAGGTTCAGTGAGAAACCGTGTCTCAAAAGGTAACATGGTGGGGGATAGCTGACATCAACCTCTGATCTCCATATGCCCACATGTGGGTATAAACATATATGTCCACATGTAAGAAATACATACATGTACACACAGGAATATGAATGCCCACATGTGGGCATTCACATACCTGTGTACACAAGAATATGCATTCATGCACACACACGTGCACACACACCTGCACACCCCATCGCCTGGGTTAGTTGGTCTGTGATTGTTGAAGTGTACATATTACAAAACTTCCTAGCTGATTCTAATCCTTAATGAAGGCCATAACCAAGACTCCAGGGTAAATGCTGATAAGCCTGAGTCTTTCCTCTTGGTGGGGCACTGATAGAAAGAGTGGAGGATCAGAGCCCTGAGGCAGAGACAGGATGCCCAGATCCAGTAAGACCCAAGGATTAAAGACAAGAGAACTATACTGGTCCATTAAGAGATGCCAGGAAGGCGGCTTTGGGAAAGGCAAAAACGGGGAGTGAGCTAATTTGGCATACAAGGCATGGGTTAATTTTGTACTCTCAGCTGAATGAACTTGGGTCAGTATCTCTGTCTTTCTGAATCTCTGTTTATATTTAACATGAGGGAGGCTGACTGGGAAATGATGTGGTGAATCCTTTTCCAAATGCAGCACAAACGCTACTCCATTTGGTACTTAGTCCCTGGTGATGAGGAAGCCATTGTTGTAGAAGGTCAGTTACTTTCTTTCTCTTCCACTGACTTACTCTGAGACCAAAATGAAGTCACATGTCTAGAATAGGGTTTCCAGCTCCAGTACCTAAAAATAGAAGTTACCCACTTCAATTAGAATACAGTTTCCTTAGTATATGTATACCTCAAATATTGTTTGGTTTGACAACCTGAGCTTGAAGCCATTTTATCAACTGTGAAAGTTCATGTTGTATTATTACATTGTTTGGCATATTATTAGTATAGAAATGTTCATTTTGGGTACTAACCTTCTGATATGCATCCTACTTTTTTTCTTGTTTGTGATTTATTTTTCATTTTCTTGACAGTGTTTACTGTGCACAAGTTTTTAATTTTTATGTTGCCACATGTTCCAATTTTTTTCTTTATGGTTTAAGGCTTTCTTCTCTTTCTTTTCTTTTCTTTTTTCTTTTTTTTTTTTTTTTTTTGCCATGCTAGAAGTTTCCATTCAAGATTATATGACTACTCATCTACACTTTCTTGTAACGCTCTTGTGGCTTTATTTTTCACATTTAGAGTGTCTGGAATTTATTTGGAGGGATGATGGAATTTTTTCCCTAAACAGCTAGCCAGTTATCCCAAACACATTCAATAAATTATCTTTTTCCTTGCTTGTTTAAAAATGTCCTTTATCACATACCATATTCTGAGATTTACATGGCTATAATTCTGGAAACCCTAAATCTGTTCCACTAATCTTTTTCTTCTCTCTCTCTTCTTGGTAGATGCTGTTTAAATCACTGCAACTTTTATAATGTGGTTTATTATCTAAGAAGGCAAGTTTTCCCATTTCCACTCTCTTAAAGATCCCTTAGTTAGTCTCATTGTTACACTGTTTCAGCACAATTTTAGTTACTTTTATTAGGCACCCAAAATAGACATTGAAATTTTGATGTATATTGGGGTAACCTTTTGGAATTATTTAGGGAGAAAGGACCCTTAAAATAGTGCTCCTTTGTCCAAGAACAAAGGGACCCTTTCCTTTAGGCTTCCTGCTCGTGTTCATCCTTAGAACAAATCTTCTTCATGTGCATTTTTCACATTTCTTCTTAAATGTACTTATAGCATTGATACTCATGAAATTTTCTGTTTGATTATTTACAAAATATGAACTGTTTTGTTAAAATAGAACATGGGAACGGAGCTGGGGGGGAACAAATGTAATACATCTTATACATCTATTTTTTAAGGGAGATTCCCAGGAAGGTTCCTTCTGGGACACCATACAGGGAATGATGTATTCTTAAGGACACAGCCCCTAAGCCTGGAAAGGCAGTGGATTCACACACCTTCCTGTCCTCATGTGCCTTCATTTTGCCACAGCAGACCCAGACTTTCCATCAGTGCAAGCCCCGCCCCTTCCTGCTGGGATCCACCTCTGCTCCTGGTTCTGGGGGACCAGCCTTCGTTGGAAGTTTGTTGCTCTTTGTTCTCTGAGAGGCTTTCAGATAATATGCTCCTCCGAAGGGCACCTGGCATCTCCCTGACACACGCATTTGCTGAAAGATTTACATTTTCGATTTCCCCGCTCCTTTTTTGACGGCATACATAAAAGAGAATTGTAAATGTTTAGGAAAATCAAAGTTCTTCTTAGACACCTGCAGCTCCTCTGAATCTGTAGTCTCCAATCTGTGCCAACAAAAGGCTGGAGAAATGAAGTGTAATAACCTGCCTGTTTTCCCACTGACATTTCCTTAACTTTTTTCCTTCTCCCTCTTGGAGTAAGCTCCAAGTTCTAGGGCATTTGGAAGTCTGTCAAGACACTAGTGCCCTACTTTGCTTAGACTAAGATACGGCAGGGAGCCCTCTCTGAGGCATGGGCTGGAGATAACAGTGAGGGAGGGACAGGCAAGGACATCGGCCATTGCTGAGGTGGGGACACGGGTGTGTTCTAGATGTGCCTGTCCTCACCCAGTGCTGATCTCACCTCTCCGCACCTGCTGCTTCATGGCTGCTCTGTCTTTGAACCTCTGGTGTGATCACGGGCTGGCAGAGGACATGTGGAGCTGAGGGCGCTACCATCTTGAAACCAGTGACTATTTAAGTGTTAATTTACCTTCAGGAAATTATGAACTCCTCTATCCTCCCTAGATTTTTGAGATGGAGAAAGGGGGAAAGGGAAGGAGGGAGGGAAGGAGAGAGAGAGAGACAGAGAGAGAGACAGAGAGAGACAGAGAGGAACCTAACACTCCAGAGAAACAGGAAGATCATAAATTTGGGGCTAACCTGTTCTATATATTGCAAGCTTCTGTCTCAACAACAAAAATTTAAAAGAAAAAGCAAAATGCCAAGCAGCTGCTGAGATGCCTCAGCAGGTGAAGATTTCATATTGGCAAACCTGACAGACAATGAGAATTCAATCCCAGGGACCTACAAGGAGAGAACTGAGTTCTCCACTAAGGAGCCTTCTGATCTCCACTATCACTGTTGTGGAATGTGTATGTGGACATACACATAAACATACAAACCAAACAAGTGTTAATGCCAAGAATCTCAGAGCTATTCTTCACATAGGCGTGGAAGATGGAGGGCAGAGTTCGCAGTTTACTCTTAGCCCACATCAGGAGAAGCTTGGTGTGATAAAGTCTAGGGTTTCTGGGTGGAACCCTGCTGGCCATCTGTGGGCCACCTGGACCAGAGGTGCTACACAGCTCTCTACTGGCTCCACTGTCTTGCAAGCACCCCAAGCTGGAGCTCTGAGAATACCCTAAATCTCCCACTCACATTACCATCAACCCAAAGAAACAAAGAAAAATATGCCAATGCTCTTCCCAGCACCCATAAAACAGGTCCAAATCCCACACCACAACCCTTTCAGGGAAACCTGAACTCTAATAAATCAACTTTTTCCACAGTTCTCACTTCGTCATTGCAAGGGAGTTGGCCGTGTTATGATTTCCCCAGGCTTATATGGCATCATGGTATCCTTAGGCTACATCAGCAGCTTACATCAGTAGGCAGTGTAACCTTAGGAGACCGATATTCTACATAATGTTACATGATGTAGGACTATGTAGTACCAAGTAAGTTTGGATATACCAAAGCTGAAGAGAAGAATGCATTCTTGATACAAATTTCATCCCTGACTCAAAAGTGTCATTCACAAAAAACCATTCACACACCCTGGTCTAGGGCAAGCAAGCTTCTCCTTCAACCCAGCCAATCATGAGAACAGCTGGGAATTCCAGGGGCGTCAGGGAAGCGATCTCACGGCCCCTCTCCCCTAGTAATCTTTTATTGCCTTGCAGTTCATTGTCTCACCCTTTCTGCTACTTCCCACCACCATCCTTTTGCTCACACAGATCTTGTGGGAAACTGCATCTGGAGAGGGAGTCCTGGTCCCTTGGAATGATGCTGGATGAGGAGATCTCAGTCAAATACCCAGCTGACAGTATCATTTCCTTCTCTTACATCTGCTCTCTCTCGTTCAGTATGGAACAGCTTCAAAGCTCATCACAGCTAAGGCTTAGGGCTCTTTCCTTGATTTCTCTCTCTCATCTCTTGTGCATTCCCCAGGAACTGTCAAGGGGTAGGAACCAGGTAGCAACAATGCATTGAGGCTCTAAAACTAAAAAAATAATTGGAAAAAAAAATCCCAGGGAGTCCATTCCCTTTGGCTCTGAGTTCACATATGGTCAGCACATTAGAGACTTCATTCAAAAGACCACATCAGGGCTGGGGTGGGGGCAGGGCTTGGGATTTCTGTCACTAACACACATTGCTCTCCTTAAATCATGTGGGTAGTCACGGCTCTGTACCCTCCTGCTCACTGCAGGTTTGACCATGACATTGGTCTTAATGCAACAGGATGTCTCTTACAGAATGGTCTTTCTCTAGAGATAAAGTAGCAGTCTTCATGAATGATTGCTTCCAGACCCAACAAAGAGAAACGCATGTGTTTGAAATGCTTACCATTCTACTCCACTGCACCGTCAAGTAGCCAACTTCATTTTGCACAATACTGTTTGATAACAACCATGTGTGTGTCTTCTGTTTTTATAGACTCGGGAAAGGACCTACTTGGTCAGTGTGAGATAATTTCACAAGCAAAATGGAACCAGATGCAACTTTTTTATATTCGGCTCTTCAAACCCCGGCAATCGAATTCCCAAGGTCTCTCGTTTACCCAGGTTTTCGGTTGCCTTCCTGAAGAGGTTTCTTTTCCACAACAGCTGTCTTTCCATGATACCTAAGAAGCAGAAGCAGGCAGAATTTGAGGAAGCTGGTTCTCAGCTTGGCTTTTTTTTTTTTTTTTTCCTTACCAAGTTTGGAGAAACAGCAGGGAAGATGCTTCTTTTGGAACAGACTGCCTTCATCAGATCTTACCTACTATTAACTAACCTATTCTTCTCACTTCCCAGAATATACATGATTGACAGGTCTTGCATCCATAAGGGCAAGATAACACCTTCAAAACTCCCAAGGCAAAGAAGGTGGGCAGAGCAGACACCATAGAAGGGTAGAACCTTCTTTTTATCTTAGTTCCTATATTTGGGGTTTGTTTGTTTATCAGTGGTAGACCTGTCATGGTGCAACTTTTTCATTGTATAAAAATGTTCAGCCAAAAAAATAAAGTGGGAACTGAAAGCTTAGTTATGCATCTCTTACCAGGCCAGGTACCCCAACATGATATTTATATATTAAAGAAGAAAAACCTCATTATTTCTCCATGAAGAAGTCAATTGTTCATCAAGTTGACTTTATATTTTCAGAAGAAATACTTTTTTTTTTTCCTGAGAAGTTGTTGGTGCCCATGGTGCCTAGAAGACTGTTGATAGCCTGAGAGATGAATATGAAAATGCAAGAGAATATGTTATGTGCTTCTATGCGAGTGTGAGTACATTCAGTGAACCCCACTCTTGTACTCTGGGCTGTCTTTGGGATGTGCCAAAATAACTCATCAGAAGAGGGTTAAATATAGGATGGAAGCCATGTGGCATTTGTATCATTATGACTCTTTCTGAGACAGACATAACTAATCAATCCCAAAACTCTTCCACAATGGAGCTCAAGTTAGCCTCACAGTCCTTCTGAACCTACTGGGTCACTATAAACTGAGTTGTTTCTATGTATAAGAGAGAGCCCTCTGAGATGCCCTCAGTCCAAACTAGCTACACCCACAGTAGTGCTTTATAGCAACCCCTCCCCCCGCCACACACACACAAACCATGTATCCTTTTTCACCATCTTTGGATAGCCAGAGTTTGGCTTTGGCACAGCTGGGCTTGGCTGCTCATCAGAGGCTGGACTCAGATCTGCTCAGTGTGTGCCCATTCTGGAGTTTTGCCAAGAACTTCTCATACTTCACTAAAGCACATCCATTCTTCTTGTATCCAAAACAGGGACACAAGAGAAGCAGTCTAGCATATAAGCATCTCAGGAGCTCAGTGGCCAGCCAGGCCAGCCGAATCAGTGAGTGGCCCTGTTCTCCCCACCCCCCAAAAATAAGATGAGACAATTGAAGAAGATATCTACTGTGAACTCTGGCCTCTAATGCATCTGGACCTACCTACAAGGATGTATACAAACATACAACCCACACATGGCCACATACACACACACAAAAAGAATCTTAATAATGGTAAGAGAGAAAGGCAAAGGTGGGCTTAACTGTAGCTTGACTGGCAGAATACTTTGTGAAAATGCACAAAGCCCAGTTTTGATCCCCAGCACCAAGGAAACCTGATATGCTGTCCCGTGCTTATAATGCTAGCACTTGGGAGGTGGAGGCAAGGAGGTCAGGAATTCAAAACCAATCTAGACTACTGAGACTGTGCCCGGAAGTGGAGGTGCTGTGGAGACTGGATATGTTCTTATCTGTCATCTCACCAGAAGGAATCAGTGGGGGAGGGGCATGGACAGGGAACCCCTGTCAGTTTGGGTTTCTGTGTTTTGTGAACTACCACAAACATGTGGAGATTATTGCAATCCCCACTGACAAAACTGAGGCTTCTTAATGTTAAGATGAACGTCATGTATGTACCTATACACACACTTATATACACACACATCACATGGCTAGAGAATTGGCAGTGCCAGGATTCAAAGCTAGGTGCCTGAATCTAGAACAGACACCTTAACCACAGTTCTATAATGTCTCTTAAGAGGTGTCATGCCCAAAAGACTCAGCCAACACTGCATTTGATTAAACCCAGCCAGCAACTGTAACGCCTTTGTGAATCTGGATCATGAGAATGAAGCCATCAAATCTGGGGTCATGCAAAATACCGCTGTGAAAGAAGAGCGAGCCTCCTAACTCAACCAAGACCCTTGGGAAAGGTCGCTCTCCTATCAAATGAGTGCCCCCCCCCATCTTCTGTCCGATGCAGAGTCACAGCGTGTTTTCTTCCTGTGTGAAGTCAAGTGCTCCTGGCAGCCAAAGGGAGGCTGAGAGAATGATGCAGTCCCCTTTCAAGCTGGTTTCCCGAGTCTGGCATGTAGGCAGGTGAATCATTGATTTCTCTCTCTCCTCCACAGAATACTGCCACAGGTACACGGATTAAAGGCGAGGAAGAAAGACTGAATTGAATGGTCCAGGTTGAAAGGAAACTTTTGAAACAGGTTTGAAGACTCCAGTCGGGGGTTGGGTTGGAGTGTGAAATGCCAGCTCCCAGCTCTGGCTGCCTGGCCTTGTTTAGATGAAGTGGAGAGGGAGGAAGAAGTTACATAATTACAGGACCTCTCAGAAGCTGAAAGGAAGGAAGCTGCTTTCTTGTGTCTTTCTTTGGTTTTTGCCTGCCTGTGTGCGTTGTTCTGCAAGTATCACTTTGAGCTCGCATTTCTTAAAAAGTGATTAAGATTTTTGTTCCAGTGTCAAAATCCACAGATGCCAAGGCTCAGGGTTTCTAAAGGACTGCCTCAACCTCAGGGGAGTCCATTGACAAGCCCAGGAGAGGCGGGTAGTCGGGGAGCTGGCTGACATTGATGCAGGACAAACCATGTCCAGCTCAGAGACCCTGTGGAACAATCTGGGGAAGTCTGTCTCCAGTAGAGGCCAGTTGAGGGTCTCCTGGGGGAGTGGTTTATCTTAGGATAAAAGAAAGTAGAGGGAAGTGTTTTGAGACTGCCAAACAAGGAACGTGAGTGTGTATCCACAAATGCTCCAAGGACCCCTGTCCTAGGCCTGGAGATGTGTTAAATTCTGTGACAAACTGAAGCCGTTCTTAACTACTTTTCCCAGCAGCTTTGAGAAACAATCCTAGCAAAATAGAAAAGTGAGCTCTCTTGGTTTCTCCTTCCAGCCCAAAGGACTAAAGGTTTGGTTTTTGAAAGGAGCCAAGGCATGTAGAATGGTCCAGAAAGGGCAATTGCCATTTAAGACTGACAGATCTAAATTCCATCCCCAGAACCCACAGTCAGGAGAGAACTATCTCCTGAAAAGGTGACCACCATCTATGTACCTATACACACACACACACACATACACACACACACACACACACACACACACACACACTGATGATGTTGATAATAATAAAAAAGTAATTTAATAAAAAATAATATTCATTCTCTTTCCCTCCCTTCATTATTGGGTACTGAATCCAGCAGGGTCTCATGCACACCAACTAGGCAAGTGCTTGACCACTGAGCCATATCCCTGGCTCTCTCTTCACTTTTTATTATGGGACAGATGACAGGTGCTCCCTAAGCTTCCCTGGCTGGCCTCGAACTCTCTACATTGCCAAAGTTGGCCTTAATCTTGTAGTTCTTCTGCTTTAGCCTCCCCAGCAGATGGCATTATGGACATGTGACATTAGGGCAGCTGAGAAAGAGAATTTTATGTGAAGAAGATTCTGACTGCTGGTACCAGCCTTCCAGAAGTCTCATGGAACTCCTGGAACAACAGAATTGCCAAAAGCCACAAAAGTCACAATAGAAATTGTTCCTTCATACGAAAGCACAAAGGCAGTCAGGGTGAAGCCTGACCTCCTCAATGTTCCTATGAAGTGAGTGTTAAAATGCCCATTCTGCAGATGGGAAAGTAGAAATGTGAAGGAGTCTGCCAATGACCATATGAGAGCTCTTCCTGTTTTCAAGCCATCCTACTCAACAACTAGCATGTCCCATTCAATAAGCCCTCCACGGTGAGTGGACCTTGCAGTTCTATCCAAGCATTCCTGTGTTCTCTGTGGGTCCCAAATTCAATCAGGTTCTTCCAACATTTCTGGAAGGTTGCGGTATCTGTGGAAGAGTGAAGAGGTGCTATGTGGAGGAATGTAACTGAGCAGCGGCCTGTGCTCTGAATCATTTAGGATAATTTGAACCCATTGCCCTCTTCCAAGAATTCTCCTGGAGCCTGACACTGATTGTGCTCCAGGTACAATCCATGGCAGCTATTTCCTCCAACTGTGTCTTCATGTAGATCCACTGTGAGTCCCAGCAAGTTCCCAGCTTCTTCCTGCCTCCCTGTGGAAGCACCTTGTAGGGATGCACATGCAGGTGTGTGTAAACATGTTCATGTATGTGGGTATGCACATGCAAGTGTGTGTTGTAGGTACATGTATGGAAGCCAGGGATTGACATCTGGTAGACATTTCAGTTGTTCTCCAACTTAATTTTTAGGCAGGGTCTCTCACTGAACCTAAAGCAGTTAGATTTATTGGCCAGCAAGCTCCAGGAGTCTCCTGCTTCTGCCTCCCTAGTGTTGAGGTTACAAACAGATGCCACCATTCCTGGACTTTCTATGTGAGTGTGGCAAACACTTTACCAACTGCGCACCATCCTCCCAGTCCTTTATACATATTATTTTGAAGCCATGATGTCATATTCATCCTTTCTTATTCTTTGATAATATTTGCATTCTTGCCTTTCTGAAATTCCCTGTGGAGTTCAGATGGGACAGAAAACTGACACTTGTTGAAAAAAATGCTTATTATTCTGAAAACTCATTAACCTACTTGACCAATTTTTCCTTGTCCACTGACAATTTTTATATCTTAGCTTGGTTATTCCATGACCCTAGGCTTATATAAAATGCTTTCCTGAATACCATGCTCTTTTCCCAAAATATTTCCTTGTTTATATTTCTATTCCTCTACACTAAGAAAGTCTATTGCACATAAGGAAGTTGATTCTGGGTGTACCACATGGCAGCACCTTACATGTAACAAGCATCATGTCATGTTTTGTTATGAGTCCACCGCTGGATTTTCTAAGCAGTGCTTATCCCATAGAAGGAGGGCAGAGACAGGAAAATCCTTGAGACTCTCTAGGCACAGTGAGAGACTCTGTCTCAAGCTAAATAAATAAATAAGCAAATAAATAAATAAGCAAGCAAACAGTGTTAGAGGAAGAGAGTCTGGACTTTACATGAATAGCTGAAAACTATTCATGAAAACTTAGCAAGACTCTGTCCAAAAATAAAGAATTTAAAAGGAATTAGAAACGTAGCTCAGTTGTAGTTCTTGCCTAGCATACACAAGCCCTTATTTCAATTACTAATACAGCAAAACAAACCAACAAGTGAACAGAACTGAAGAAATCAACTCATTTTAAAATGTGCTAATACATGTAATGTTATTCTTGCTCACATTTGTTTCCTCTCTATTTTTCTGTCTTTCTCTCTGAAAAGCCATTCATGAGCAAATTAAAATGAGCAGTCACTGTCAAAGTTACAACCCACAAACAGTATAATAAATCATAGTTGCCACAGCTCTTCAGGTGATGTCAGTCTGTAGCTCATGAACACATGGGTGCTTTTATAGTAATAACTTGGACACGTACCAAATCATTGATTGAGTTGAACCATGATTATCCATTCTGCTCACTACCATGTTCAACCACCTCCATCTCAATAACATCAAACATCCTTTTTCTAATGAAAGAGACACTTAAAATAACAATTAAGCCTACTGGGATTACCCACTCTAGACTAGGGCATTCAGAGTATGGTCCTTTGACTCTGGCCCATGAACCTGTCTGACTTGCCCTTGACATCTTGAATATCACAGCGGCTGGTAAGCTTGCCTTGTGAAGCAACACACTGATCATTTCTGGACTATATAGCTGCCCTTGAAATCTCAGAACAAGAGAGTCATGTCCTTCATCTCTAAACCAGTCCCAAATGCTTCTATGTGAATCCTGTTAGGAATGGCTCCAGGTGAGTCTTATATAGAAGGACCACACAGCACTCGAGGGAACAGAGACAAGTAGATCTTCTGAAGCTCAGTGGGTATTTTCTAGTTGTATCGGTGAGCTTAGGGTCTAGCATCAAAGCTAAGGGTCAGAAGAAATTGAGGAAGGCAAAGATATTGGCCTCTGACTTCCACATCCACATGTGCTCCTATAGACACATGTGCACGTGCAAGAGTGCACATACATGCTTGAGTATGTGCATGCGTGCACACACATACACACACACACACAGTAGGGTATGGTAACCCACATTTTTATCTTGTAATCCCATGCTACAGAGCTGGAGACAGTTGGATTCCTGGGACTAACTGGTCTGCAAGCTAGCCCACTTGGTGACTTGACCCAAGGCCAGTGAGTAACCTTGTCTCAAAAACGTTCCAAAGGCAGTTGGCACTTGGGAACAATAGCCATGGTTGTCCTCTGCCTTCCACATGCACACACATATACACATGTGGATATATACACATACATGCACACATGCACACACACATACAAACAAAAGAACACCTAAAGCAGGTGTGTTCACTTCAGAGAGAAATCAAAGGGACTGAAGAATGTTGATGGGGTGATAAGAAATATAATAACAATTTCTTCTAGTTCCCATCTTAGGTTTGAATTTGTAAAAGTGAGCCTGCACCAATATAGTCTTTGGGAAAGACAGATCACAAAAAGGTCCCCAGAAAGTTCCAATGCCCAGAGGGTAATCCCAGTGCCATTCTTTACCTCCACACAACTTAGCTACCTCCCACCCCTTTCTTTGTCTTCTAGTGACCAAATTGGAATCAAACATCCAAGAGAAAAACATTCTAAACCTCAGCCCAAGAACAATGGATACATAATTAAGAAAAGATTTTTGATCTTTAAATAGACAACCCCACACATGTTCAGTGCACAAGGAAGCAGACAAAAGAAAGCTGGCCGCTTGAAACATTTCTTTCTTTTTAAGCATGCAGATTTCTAGGAGCCAGTTCCTGCTGTGGGTATCCTATCCGCTTGCTTGGCATCAGTGGACAGTGATGTCAGTGTGAAGGTGGTGATGGGGGGGGGCATCCCTTGGCCAGGACTCTGCAACACTTCATGGTAATACCAAAAGGAAATCTTATAATACCAACTCTTCATAGAAAGACCCCAAATTCAAGAACTGTCTTACACTATTACGTTTGGAGACAGTTGTGCTTAGAAGCAGGGGTTGACCAGGGAATGACAGCTCAGCTTTCTTCAAATTTAAACTTCTAGGAAAACCAACTATAAACTAAGGCTATCTACTGATTGCTTAAGATGAGACAAATTTAGAATGTTTTTTGAGCTAAGTCTGGCTCTAGCTCTTTCCTTAAAAAGCATAGAAACATTCAGGCCAGTAGGATGCCTCTGCCTGCCTGCCTGCATGCCTGCATGTATGCATGCCTATCTGCTGCCTACCTGCCTGCATGCCTATGTGCTGCCTACTTGCATGCGCATATGCCTACCTGTCTTCTGCCTGCATGTCTGTCCGCTTACATGTCTACATGCCTACCTGCCTGCCTGGCTACCTGCCTGCATGTATGCTGCCTCCCTGCCTGCCTGCCTACATTCATGTTGCCTGCTGCCTAC
>PVIH01015558.1:0-49143 GCA_004025045.1 Sigmodon hispidus | reverse complement strand
AAAAAAAAAAAAAAAAAAAAAAAAAAAAAAAAAAAAAAAAAAAAAAAAATTAGAAGAGCATTTAAAGATGAATTTGTTCTCAAGGAGAGTAAAATAGAGTCTCTACCTACAAAATAATGAAAAGGAAGGGGAACCTTCAGAGTTTAACAGGCTGTTGTTGACAAGTAGATTTGCAGTTAATATGATTTCACTAAATCCCTTATCTTGACTTCAGGGTAAGTTATGACTGAATATCAAAGTTAAACATTTTAGTGTTTATGAAGCTGTTTCTGTTTATCTTAATAGCTTTGGTGAAATGTAATTTGAACAATAATACTTACTTGGTTTGTTGTTATTATTTCTTTTGCAGCACTAGGAATGGACCCAAGGGCTGACAGGCCTAGAAAGTATTCTACCACTGAGCTAAAGCCAGTAATTACTGAGTGAAAAACTAAGTGAATCTTGAATAAATCATACTAGAAATTAGTATCACATAGAGATAACATGAAAACATCTAAAACTACCAATAAATAACCTTTCAAGCATTTCAATCAAGTTCCAGAAACTAATTAAATCTAAATGGCATTTATTATTCAGCCTAGAAAGGGGAATAATAATTAAATATTACATTTAATTGGCAATTCACTAAAGTGGATAATTCCAATTTTCACCAGTGTTTCAAGAGCAACATCTTATATACAAAGAAAGAAAAAAATCTCTTGCTTTCTTCTAGTGGTTGCCTTTTCTTTTCTACATCCAGTTTGATTCTTCTTTCTTAGCCAATACAAAGGTAGTATTTCCTGTCTCTGAAATGACTTACTCTTGCGATTTGTCTTCTGACCTATGTTTACACATTTACACAAATGTTATAAATAAATAATTAAAAGAAATTGAAGATATGCGCTGCTGAATTTCCTGTGCTCACTAGCAATGGAAATAGACCATAAAAGCTGTAAACACCATAATACTTACATCCAATATTTATTTCAAACTAATACTAATTCATTGTTTACTAAATATTTACTCACTGTGAAGCACTGTGTTCATGAAGGCCAATTTTAAAAAGATTATTCAGGAATCCAAGCAGAAAACAGTTTTTCACAAAGTAATCTTTATCTTCCCATCACTTAAGAGCTGTAAGAATTATTTCTACAAATACCAGTTAATACCAGTTACTAGATGTAATGCTAAACACAGAGAATAAGGCATCATTTGCCCTAAAAATAGCTTTCAATGTAATAGAAGAAAAAGTAAATATACAATTAAAATAAATATAAAAAGTGTTTTGGATAATCCTATATAAAAAAGGACCATGGAGAGAGGTGAAGTTGGAGAGGTAATTGTGTGCCAGGTGAAGACCATGAACATGAAGTGCTTAGGATGAAGGAAGGCAGGGTCATTTTCCAAATTTGCTAGGAGACATCATGGTAAGAGGAAGGCAACATTATATGTTTTCCGAAGATCTTTCCTGTCATAAAAGGCCCACAAATGAGTCTTTTATGGAAGATGAATTTGAAAAGAGAGGGAGGGAAGCAAGGAGTAATTTTATCTTTTTCTAAGAAGCCTATGGATTAGGCAAGCTTTAATAAGTAAGTGAAACTAACATTAAAATCCCAATAAATGTTTAGGATAAGAGTGAAACAAATAGAGGCTCAAAGACATTTACAAAGAAACAAACAACAATTCAAAAAAAATTGTATAGCTATCAATGGAAAGTAGTAGATGACTTCAAGCAACTGGATACATTTCTCCAGACAAGTACAAAGTTGATCAGTCTTGGAAAGATGATAAGTTCGAGTTTGACCAGCTTGAATTAGACACAAGCTAATAAATGTAATATTTTAAATATATACAGTAAGGTCTCAACTATGAAATAATTTGAGATACTTTTTAAACTGCTAATTTCTCTTAACAATTTAGAAAAGCCTACTTATTTAATCTGATTTTTATCAGGTTTTCCTGTTTTAGTTCTTTGTGCATATTTTCACTTCTCAGTGTATAATAGTATCCCGAGATTTCATTGCATCATACAAATCAATTTATAAGATTCTTTCTACACTTTTATATTAACTTCCAAATCTGAGATCAATTTGTTGAATTTTGTATAAAATTAATACAAATCATTCTCTCTAAGGGAGAAGAGGCTTTAAAGAAATGAGGAGATAGTAAAACTTACATTATCAAAGTAGAGTAGAACAATATTGTGGACTGAAGGTTTAAGCAGGAATTGGATCAGGAAGACAGAAGAGAGGTTGGGAGTGAGGGGAGTGAGTTACCAAAACTAAGGGTGGGTGTGTGTGTGTGTGTGTGTGTGTGTGTGTGTGTGTGTGTGTTTAAAAAACTTAGGAATGCAACACTTTGTAAGCTAATTTAAAAATATAATTTTAAAAGGAACTGGGACATAGTAAACATGCATAGGTGGAAAAAATGATTATTAAACAAAACTCTCAGTGCTAGATGTGGAATACTGCCTATAACTTAAGAATCAGGAAAGACACATACGCACCCCACAGACTTCTGTCATTTCTTTTTTCCCTACTAGAACTAAATGTTTAAGACCCTATAACCAAAGACACAACACATTTTGGCTCTAGGACATCGAAAAATCAAACTTGAGCTGACCAGAAAACTCCCTGATGGCTAACTCTCATAATGCTATAAGGTGCTATACAGACTGGTGGCTGAGAAAAGCCAACAACAGTCTTACCAAGCTGTATGCTACAGCAACCCTTCCAGGCAAGGTATTCCTAAAAGTGCAAGAGTATCATGAAGATTATTTCAATAACCAACCACTTTTTATTGAACTTAAAGTCTGCTCCACAGTAAGGAGAAATCCCTGCCTGGTACTGTAAACCTGGTCAAAATCTCATAGCTCAGGAGGTCATACATCCTAGAGGAAGACCTCCTACTATTGCTTTACTAAATGAACATGTTGTTAAACTGTTCAAAAATAAATATTAATAATTATATCCATACATTAGAATTCTCTTAAGTCTTAGTCAAAGAATCTTCTCCCAGCAAAAGTTAGCAGCAAGTACATAGACTCATAACTGACCAAAGTCCTGACAGTAAGTGACTATTTATTAGTCACTATTAGTGCTGAACCCTAAATGGGACATCAATAGCAACATACCCCACTCAAGGCTCAGGAAACATCATGGAAGAAATGAAAGAAAAAAGGTTAAAGACAAGAATGGAGAGAAATATTGTGGAATGCTATCTCTAGACATGTCATAACCACTGCACTTGTGAGCTTGCTGTAGCTACAGTTTACTTGCACAAGAACAAGCCAGTAACACCAGTCGACACTAATTGGATTTAGTGAATTACAGGAGGAAAAAAACATCATCATGAAAGGAAGACAAGCCGAGGGTAGTCAGGGATAATGAGAGTGGAAAGTTGGGATGAATATAATCACAGTACACTGTTTAGAGGCATGGAACTGTCAAAAAATAAAAGATACTCTCTTAGAATCATCTTCTCTGATATTATAATACACTCAGCATTAAAATTGTTATTGTAAAATATAAAGCATGAAGTCTCATAAAAATCTGAAGAACAGTAAGTTCATGTGCCATTAACTGTATACTTATTAAGAAGAAAAAATAAAATTTCAATTCTATCAAGTTGCATATGGGTAGAAAGTAATAGAATTAATGACAACATGAATAGGAATTATACTTTTTTTTGAAAGATTATTTATTGACAAAGTCACAATTAAGTAGTATAAAATTTTAAAATACAAGAGGGATATATTACAAAGCTCTAGTGATAAACACACAGACTGTATGTTTTAGGTTTTGGCAGACACATTTGAGTAAAGCTGAAATGAAAGAAAGCTGCTATCATTCATGGAGGACAAATAAGTGTTTATGAATGTTCAAGATGAATGACTAAGCCCAGTAGAGACATACAGTCCTAGATCTGAAGTCCAATTGTCTGTCCACACTAGAAGACCAGCATTTTCTCTTTAAAACTCACAAAATTCGTCATTTCTAAATTCACTCCCTTCTCAGTTCTCAATGTTGATCCAGGAAGATCAGTGTTAGACATGCAACAGAAGTGCATGCTTCTCCATCGTTTCTGTCTGTTTGTCTTCAGGAAGTTTACACCACACAACACATCTGCACATTTCTATCACCCTTTTTGTCTGTTTGCCTTCTTCAAAGCAGACTCTTCTCAAAGGAGTCTTCAATGAGTGTTTCTTGATTCAAAATATACTGGAAGACAAAATCAAATAAAGGGCTCTTTTTCTATTGCCCAAGAAAAATAAATAAACAAACAAACAAACAAGAAAATAATCTTGCTTAAAAACTAAATTTCTTATTTTCACTGGGAAAAAAAAGAGTCAAAAAAAAAAAGAAAACAAACTTTTACTAGTATGTGCTTTTATTTTACCTTGGCCAATGTGTGTGGACATGCATGCAGGTTGTTACAGGTGTAAGTTCTAGCGGCATGTTTAAAAAGCAACTTTCCCTATAGTCACATGTGTTTCTTATCATCTCCAAGCATAAGAGAATCACCAATGGTCGTATAATAAAAAATTCCCTGATAGACATTCAAAATAAATTTGCAATATTTTAAGCTGTAGTGTATCATAATCCATTAAGTCTCTACTACTCTAGGGAAAAGTCAAGAAAGTAAGACTTAAGGAGCTGCTGTTAATTAGCCACTTAATTAAAACACATGGCTATGTTAAACATTGTCAGGCCTAAGAAGCAAATTAGGGTGTCAAATGGTTAAACAGCCAATTAACACACTAAAGGAGAGATAATAAAAAAGCTTGTCACAAATTAAATTTTAAAGTACATAACCAGAATTTTTAAAAACCAATATAATTCACAATTCTAAACATTTTTATTTATTTTTATAAGCTATTGATAGCTATTACTATTAAATCTGCATCATATGTACCTAAATATTCCCAGTGAATCTTATTAGCTATTCAAGTTTGTAATTCAAGAACTATGATATATATATACATATATATAAAACTTCCTTTATATGATGACAGTAAAAGCAGCACAAAAACAGAAGAGTTTTTCATAAAACTTCTACCACTATTGGAAAAGACTACTTCTTCAGTCTATCTCTGCCATCCATCTCACAAACCTCCCCGCAAGTACCCACCCCTTCCATTAAAAAAAAAAAAAAAACCACAGTCTATCCAGTTAAAGGACAGTCACCAAGTAAAACATACAAGAATAATACCTGTAAAACTTTCTTTCCATAACTTGTCTCAGGCAAGGATCCGCAGGTTTCTCTCTCCCATGACATTCTCCACCATTTCTCCAACCATTAGGGATGCATCCTGAATGATGGTGGAGGGTTCAGAAGTTTATAGTAGATGTGACATATTGAGACCAAGGACTAAATCCATCTCTTCACAAAATGGATGGAGCCTTTCAGGTGATCCAGAGCACCACCTTCATACCTCTGTGATTATTCTCATTATTATTATTTTAATGTCCAGCGTACCACCTTCATATCTTTGTGGTTATTCTCACTACTATTATTTTAATACTGAGCAATTCCTACACTCAATCAAAAACAAACCTCAAGAACATGTCTTGGAATCTTGACTGTGATTCTCTTGGATTTTTTTCTTCATGATTCATTATTTTAATCAATATATTAATATTCATTAATATATTCATTCATATATTCTGAATCATTTCCACAAAAGATGCTAGAAATTACTACCTTGTGAGTAAAGCAACAGTAGCTCATACATGTAAATCCAGCACTCAACTGGGCTGAGGCAGGAGGATTGTCACAAGCTCAAGGTCAGCTACACAGTGAACTCCAGGCTAACCTGTACTACAGTATAGAACCTGTCTCAAAAAAAAATCCTTATTTTAAAGTATTCTCTACATATATATCATGCATAAAATCCTTCATCATCCTCATAGTAATACTCTATGCAAAAAATAAAATGTTGCAGAGAAATATGTAAAAATACTTACATACGTGTTTCAAAACAACAGTTTCTTAAAAGTAATTAAAAATTGTATTTTATAAAAAAGCTACAGGTCTGTGATTATGTGTCAGGATTAAAATGGTCCAGATCACCACTGCTACTTCAATGTTGTCACTCTCATTTTTAATCGAATGTAACTTTTACTTCAATTTTTAAATAACATTCCGTACAAAACAGCATTATGTTAAGAAAAAAGTAAAAAATGTTCCTCTTGTTTATCCATTGTTTTTCTCAAGAGAAAGCCCTTATTAACATTTCATGCCCTTTGTTCTTTCCTGTAATTTTTATAAACTTGCACATAATTTCTGACTACAAGTATCATATTGCCACACTGTTCTCACATCCTGCTTCTTCATAATATATCCTGGCTTCTTTTGAGTACATTATCAATATCACTTGCTCATTTTAGTATTCATGTAAAATTCATTGACCACTAGAAATTTTGCTTTATTATTACTTATTTTCTATTTTGTTCCTGTCTCCTCAGAAAACTGAAGCAGATGGTTTCTATGTCCAGTGTCACTTTTATCTTTAAATTCAACTTTATTTCTACATTGATAATTCAGTTTCCTCTCCTACCTCTGAAATTTTTAATAGTCATTTATTTAGTTTCTCGGACCTCTGCATATTTACTGATTGACTATTTCATCCTAACCATGTTGGGAAAACAACATTAAGCTCTACTTCTTTCTTGCACTGTTCAATTTCCTAGGAATCTTTTTTTCTTTGTTAACATTCTATTGTGTATTGTTGGATTTCTGTCAGTTTTTCCCTTCAATTTTATATTTTATATTATTGGTTTTCAAATAATATGATAGCCAAAATTATTAGTAATGCTCCAGAACTACCTAACTAGGTTTCTCCTATAGATCTATGACACTATTATTCTCCAATGGCTTGTTACAGGTTTCACTTCCAACTCAGTTCACTCCATGAACTCTCAACACTGCTGTGGAACAATCTTTTCTACACTACGAATATGTATTATTCTCACTGGTTAATAGAAAGTTGACACACTGGTAGCAAGACATAAAATATAGGCAGGAAAGCCAGACACAGAGAGAATGCTGGAATGAAGGAGGACAGAGTAAGGAAGAGATGACAGTCAGCCAACCAGAAAGCAAGACGTGCTAGAGGGCAGGTAAAGCCACAAGCCACATGACAATACATAGATTAATAAAAATGGGCTAATTTACATCTTAAGAGCTAGTTATTAGCAAGCCTGAGCTATCAGCTGAACATTCATAATTCATGTTCAGTCTCTGAGTCATTTATTTGGGACCAGAAGGCTGGGACAGAAAACTTCCTCTTAGACAAGTCAGAAACCTCCAGAATCATTTGCCACAACTCTGCTCTGGAGACATTCCTGTTGACACTGCACAAAGAAGGAAGGCAGAGAACCAGAGTGCCATACTTTTTTTAAATGCTAATCTGATAAATATCCTACAGTTCAAATTCTTTGAGTGCATTAAAAATACAAATAAGTTTTGTTTCAGTGGTTGGAATTTTTTTGTCCATTTGGTTTAATTTTTTTATTTGTATTTTTCATTCTTTTTATGTATATTTTCTTTTTAAATTCTTATGAGGATGTTAGTCCAGGACTTAGTATATGACAGTAACCATATACTTCCAAATTAGACCCAACGCCTCACTTTTAGTTATTTGTGAGTATTAAGTAGTTTAACATCTGAGGAGTACAAATTTGCACAGAACATGTGTACGTGTTAGAGATAGAATTCCTGTATTCTAGTAGCCACAGATAAAAGTTCTTTGAGGTCTACCAAACCTCAAAAATTTTTCCTTCCAATTGTGGTTTTCTCTGTTCCTCTCATTCAGCCTGCTTTGTATCATCAAGAAATTTTCTCAAAAATATGTGGCACCAGTGTCCAATTTTTGTACTACTCTGTGTTGTTCTTGTTACACGTGCCACCTTGCTTTGTTTGGTTCATTGTTCATTGAGACAGTCTCCCCAGGTAGCTCAGAAAGCCTTGAGCTTAACTATCTTGCTGCCTCAGCCCTGGGGATGCAGTGATTTCAGTTGTGGGCCACCATGTTTTGCTTTCTTTCCCCCTCAAACACATTAGTTCTTTCACACAGTATGGAGAATCATGACAAACACATCATTTCCTTTCTTTAACCAAAAGTCTCTCAAATTTAAAAGTATTTCAGGTACCTTCTACTACAACTCTGCTCACTGCTGTACACTTCTTTACATTGTACACACAGTATAGTTTTCTCTAACCTCCAACCTACTCTCATTCATTTTAGCACAAGTGGTACTAAATCAACTATAATTTTATTCCTCAATTGACATTTTTCTTCCATGCCTACCATGTTATTACAAGTACATTCTTCAAAATTGCATGACCCTTAAAAAGTACATTCCTAGTGATTCTTTAGATTTAACTTTATTTTTCATTAATTAATTGGGCTTGAGATTTTTGCTTTTGCAATACTTAATGCATACTTTTTTCTTTTGGCCAACAGCTCCCTATTCTAATTCATTTCATTTTGCTTAATAGTTCTAAATATTGTAATTATGTCTCTGTATCAAAAGTTCTTAGTTCTTTTGAAGAAGTATTATTTTTATCGTCACAGTTGACAAGGTTTTGCTATACATAGAATTCTAGGATCATGGAACTTTCATCTCAGAATTTAGGGAAATTTTCTCACTATTCCTTAGCATATACAAAACTACATAGGAGAAGCAAATGCCACTTAATTAATTTTTTAGTTAGGCCTTTTAAACTTTACTTGGTAACTTGATTTTTCTGTTGTTTGTCTCTGAAATTCAAAAGTTTGTTTTTACCAGAAGTTTTCTTCAGTGTGCCATATTTGAAGGTGTTCCCACCCTCCCACTCCCCACCCCCACACACATTATCAAAGTCTCATTTTGCTATTTTACAAACTGCTTCTTTTGTCACTTGTACTATATTTCCAGAATTCCTGTTTCTCGCCTAATAACTTCCCATTATCTACTTTATTTAAACTTTTCTCACACAATGATTAACTATTTTTACTATATTTTCTACAAGTAAATTCAGTTTAAATATTAATGTTACTTCTTACTACCTCTTTTGTTAGAGGTAGAACTCAAGGCCTTAGTTCACGAGAAGCAAACAATCTTCAATTGAGCTACATCTCTAGCCTTCTTCTTTTAAAAAATATTATAAAGTAGTTTAAAAATACAAAGCAGTATAAAGCATTACTGAATAAATAGCTATGTGTTCACTGTCAAGTGTAAGAAAAATTTTAATCTGGCTAAAATAAAAATGTCTTCCTTTTCATCCCAAAGGAAACCGAAGTTTGATATTCACCACCCTGTTAGATTTCTTTGTGTTTTTATAGATGTACATATCAATAACACTGAAACAGTATTGCTTTGCATTTTTAGGCTTCACAAATATCTGAGTTTTTAATTTATTTGTTGGTGTTATGCTGCTAAGGATCCAACCCACAGCTTTGTCTAATTATTATTATAATCCATAATTTTGGATGATGATGCCAGGGATTCAACCCCCCCAGCTTTGTCTTTCAGGCAACAACACTATCCTGAGTGGCATTTCCAGCTCCAACCAACATATTCTGGTAAGACAGTATCTTCAACTCTCCTTCATAATCCATCAATAAAGTCACAGCAGTGTTCTGGGATACAAATTTAAAAAAAAAAAAGGAGTGGTGGGGAATAAAAACAATGACAAGTCACAAGGATGAATCAATCTATAGATAGGAAGTATACATTTTTTTAGGTCAAGGTCTATCTAAACAAATCAAAAATAATTCTAAGATATATGAGGTGTATATAGGTAGGTGAGTCATTTCCCTAAAACTGCCTTATTGCTAGTAAGAATAAAATGGTCCTATCACCAAGTAAATCCCAAGAAAATCAATGACAGCCTGTGCTTCAAGAAATGTCCAGTTTACAGTATTTTAAAAGCAAATCTGACAAGGAAAAATACCATTTCTTAATTCCACTTTCCTACTGTGCCAACCAATATTGCAAAGAACTGCCTGGCTGAATGCATTTAATCATTTAACTATAAACTGACTGTATTTAGTTGTCTTTGAATAAACTCACAGGTGTTTCAATAATTAAGGGGTACTGGTATGTTACACTGTACTAACAATGGTCAGAAATAGAATATCAATAAATACAAAGTTAGATTATCTTAGAAAAATAATCTCACAGTGAAGTCAGGCACATTAGGCAACTGTTAAACCATAAAGAAATTGCTTTTACTATGCCTGGCTGATTTTCATGCAGAACCCCTCAGAATATTTATTTCCAATGACAGGAAATGCAGAAGTCAATTCCATGAGACAAACTAGTTTTCTAAAACTGTTATTATGTTGTTCTAAAATCGAATGCATAACTTCAAACAACTGCTCCAAAATGTTGCCTACCACCCTTAAAAATAGCTAGTTAGCCATCTTACCTACCACATATTATCATTTTCCAAAATAGACATGATGTGCTAAAATAAAGTCTAGTAACTTTAAATAAACAGCATTTTTTATTAGACCAGGTATCACTAGAAGGAGAATTCCAAATATTAAAATACAAAAACTGAGCCATCAGGTGTGGTGCCACATGCCTTTAATTCCAACACCCAGGAGGCAGAGGCAGGTGGATTTCCTTGAGTTAAAGATTAGTTTGTCTACACCATAAGGTCTAGGCTAGTCACAGTTACATAATGAAACCCTGTCTCCAATACACCCAACCCACCACACACACACACATACACACACAAAAAATTTTAAATTTATGTTGAAATTTAATTTATTATATATTTCCAATCTGAAGATTTATTTCAAAACACTTTAACACTTCTGAAGTTGACAAGTGCTACAATACAATTAGGGCAATTATTCTTGCTACTAGAGTTGTGTTGACAGTCTTCCTTGCTTTGTAATAGTTTAGTTATCATTTCTGGTGACATACTGAGACAACTGCAATCTCTTAGCACTCAGACAAGTTATATCACAATGATCACTTGTGAAAAGAATATTAATCCTAGTAACTGGCTGAAAACACTATGAAAATATCAGGAAATGCCAATAATAAATCTTGCAGAATAGATGTATAAATGGTTCAGAAAAAAATCTCAGCTAAAAGTAGAGTACATTTTTAAGTAGAACTATATCATCAAATCTCTCAACTCCACAGAACAATATTCTGTGGGAAAATATACACATCAACAACCAGGGTGGAAAGAAATCATTCAGGTACACTGGACTAAACGCCAAGACATCTTAAGAGTGAGTACCTTAACCAATTTAATTCAATTGTTTCTATGCATGTTCAAGGAAAATGTAATAAAAGGAAGACCTGAGTAAATCTGAAAGTGTTTTGAATAAACTCAAAGAGATAGTTTTGTTTTTTATATTTATTAAACTGATGATTTTTAAAGAACACACAATAGTGTAATTGGCAATGCTTATTTTTCCTTCTTTAATGGAATACAAAGCAATAGTATATTCTGCAGCTGTTTTCAACAGAATATGATGATTTAAGAAGTCATGTGAGTGGTGATGCTATACACTGATATTTACAAAAACTAGTTGTTCTGTTTTACTCTCTTGAACATGTAACTATACTACAATTTTCAGATTTCTGACAATGAAATATGGCCATATGACTTGAATATAACTAAAATTCACATACATCATTGTCAGGAACACACCTCTAAATGACATTGATATAGTCTCAGAAATATGCAATCTACTAAAATTTGGAAGCTGGAGAATGAAGAGTAACATCTACATTATTACCTCAAATGGCACAGAGAAACACTTGACCAAATCTAATACTCTTTTACACAAGAAACACATTCAATAAACTAGGAGTAAAATAAAAATTTTCTAAATAGAAATATACAAAATTTCAGAAAATTAATATAATAAAAACCTAAAATCCATCACATCCGATAGTGAAAAACTGAAAGCATTCCTCTAAATCAGAGTAAGATGTCAACTTACACTACTTTTCATAAACATGGTAATGTTTTAGCCAGTACACCAGATAATGAAAAGCATCCAAAGTGAAAGTGGAAGAGAACTCTCTATTCATGGTATTATATACAGTAAGACGTAGAAAAGAGAGAGATCATTATCTTGAGATCAGAACAAACTATATACAAATATCAGTTGAATTAATAATAAAGGTAATAACTATTGACAGGAAAATTAAGAAAATTCCATTTACAGTGACCTGAAAAAGAATGAAGCTAGTTAACCGAGGTGGAAGATTCCACACAGAAAACTAAAATAACTAATTTAAAAAATTAAAAGCAACATAACTAAGTAGAAAGACATAGCACAGGTTGAGTAAGACTAAACATGCAAAGATAATATTAGTGACCTATATCTTCCATACAATCTCTACCAATATTTAGAAAGTGCTTGTGAAACAACAACTCATGTAGAATCTCAATAAATATCAACTACAACTAATCATGGAAAATAAAAAAGAATAGAGTAAAGGACTCATACTTTACAATTTCAAAACTTACTACAAAGCTACATTTATCAAAGAAGTGTAATATGGGCATTAGTCCAGATTTATATATATCAATGGGACATTTGAAAGCTGATTGTCAAAAAAGGTACCAACGTTAGCCAAAGGTCTTAAAGAGAATAGACTTTTAAGTAAAAGATACTAGGAAAATGGATAGCCACATAGGGAATAAAGTGTACTTTACTTTATACCATATACAAAAGTTACCTCAAAGTGGACCAGAACCTAAATGTTAAACAAAAATCCATAAAACTTTTTTTTAAAGTTTTTCAAGACAGGGTTTCTCTGTGTAGCCCTTGTCCTAGAGCTTGGTCTGTAGATGAGGCTGGCCTCACTGAGATCCATCAGCCTCTGCCTCCAGAGTACTGTAATTCAAGATGTGGGCTACCACCTTCTGGCTACCATAAAATTCTTTAAAAAATAGTTTTCTTGATACTTAACTTAATCTCTAAGATATGACACTAAAATCAAAATTCTGACCCAAGACAATATGGATGAATCTATCATGTGTTAAGTGTAATAGGTCAGTCACAAAAGACAACTACTGCATGATTCTACTCACATCTGGCATCCAGAACTAACAATATCAGAAACAGAATGTAGACTAGATAGTAACAGTATCTGGGTGAGTAGGACAAACTAGCAGTTCTGTTTCACAAGTACAAACTTTCTATTTGGAAAGAGTGAAAAGTTCTATAATGAATGTTAGGAATGGCTACAGGCATTGTAAATTCACTTAATGCCACTGAATCCTACACACAAAAGGACTACATTGTAATCTTGCACTATACCAGCAGCACTGTTGAAAAGATTAAAATAGTAAATTTTACATTGTATTTTATCATAATAAAAAATTAAGTAGTTTAAAATCTTACAAGTGTGGATTGGGAAGTTGGCAACCTTGGCATCCCTGCACACATACTAACCCAAAAATGAATGAATATATTTGAAAATTGAAGGATACAGAGATAAATAAGAAGTGGGTGTTTGTGGTGGAATGTTCTTTGTATGCTGTAAATAAAGCACTGTTTTGGCCTATGCACAGCACCGTAGAAGTGGGTAGAGAATCAGCACAGGCAGGCAGGTAGAAGGACGGAGTTAGTCAGTCTCCATCTGACCCCCAAAGAAGACATACATGTAAAGGTACTGGCTCAGCCACGGGCTGAGCCACGTGGTGGGAAGATTAATGGAAATGGGTTGAATTAAGATGAAAGAGCTAGCTAGTAACGTGCTTAAGATATGGGCCAAACAGTTTAAAGGATATAAGCATGTGATTCATTTCTTTGGGGGACAAAAGCCGCGGCGCACGGGCCAGGTACAAAACCTCCAGACCCAAAATGGGCCAGGAAAAATTTACTACAACAGGTGTTCATCAGACATGGGAAAAATATTAAAGATGAGACATACCTCTAAGGAAAAGAAGAAAACTAATTAATGAAAATATAAAGGATGTGGAGCACTCATAGCCTCTAAATTATTATATGCAGCCACAAATTTTCCTCATCATATCTGATGTTTGTGTATATCTCAGTCTTAAAACTCTTCCAGGTTTTCAACTGCTTGGGCATACGCTTGGCCACTTCTCTTAAACTACACTCATTATGTGTATGTGTTTACAGCAATAATCCACAGCCTTGTAAATCAAAGGCTTCAGTACAAAAACAAGCTGCACTATAGTTCTTGTTTTCAATACTTACAGAAAAATTCAGCAATTAAATATTCCATAGAGGAATACAGTAATGAAATTCACATATTTAAAATAAATAAATGAAGGGCAGGGCACATTATGAAGACTTAGACAGGAAGAGCACTAGAGCTGAAAGTTTATTCTCTTTGGCTACCACCAACCTGTACAAATCTCAGGGTGTCAGTTGGCACTGAGCTGCTAATATTTAGGTAAAATTTATATTTACTGTGAAATGTACTTAGTGTGTAAAATACATCCAGTAGAAGCTACATATACACACACACATATATATATATATATATATTTCCTCTTGAAATCATGATTCTAAGTTATCCTTAAAGTATTTTTAAAAATAAGATTTAAGAGTATTGGTTTGGTTTTTCTTCTTTAACATGCTTTAAAACAGAACAATTTACTTAATACTTGGTGATACATCTGTAGCATATATTTATGTGTGTCAAAATCATCTAAAAAAAAAAACAGTTGAAGAGCAGAGGAAAGCAGAAACATATTGTGATTGTGAATACCTGATCTTCATATTCCTCATCTTTGCCATTTCACAAACATTTGATTCAGTGAGTACTCAAGGCTCCACAAGAACATCATTGAACAGAAATTTCAGTGTTTTCAGTTACAGTTACCATTTCTTTTCAAAATATTTACAAGCTATTTACTGTGGCTCTTTCAAGAATTAAATTATATATCTGTAGTCATAGTTGGCTTTGACGCAAATTTACTAACCCTGCAAAAAACTTCAAAAGAACATAATAGTAAAATAACTTCCTGCCATTGAATATGAAGAATCAACAATGCCAAATGAATACATTTAGAATGGAAACATGTTAAAAGTGTTATTATTGGCCATCTTAAAAATCCATGCAACAGGCTCAATTGTATATATTTTCACTAATTTAACTTAAACTCTGTTATTAAGAGTTATCAAAACTGAAGTTGTAACAATATTAAATAATACAAAATACCATATACAACACAATAAACCCATGAATCTGCATCCTTGCCTCAATTAGCTAAATATGTATATAAAAGTTAAGTAAAATCTTCATTATTGAAATTTATAATTGTGTTACACAACATTTAAAACTTAAAAAAACTAGCTTTATATTACAAAGATGCAAAGTATCTATTACCAGCATTAAAAATAGTATGGCTTATTCAAAGAAAAATATATGAGTAGGAGTAGAAGAGAATTAGGGTAAGGCAGTGTGTAAAATAAAGAATAATTATTAGAAAAACTTAAAAGAAAAAATTAGGGTTGTTAAAACAGCTAGAGGGAAGAGTTGAAGTACTGTAGGATCAAGAGAATTTGAAGACTGATAAACCTATTAAAGATTATAATTAAGAACTAGCAGCTAAGGATGAGAGAAAGAAGAAACTATATGGAAATATCAGATGGAATGTGAGAATGTAGCTAAATAGCATAGCAAACAATGCCTTATGTAAGCAGCACAGGGAAGCAAGCAGTCCTGAAACCTGAATAATGAAAACTCAAGAGAAGGGTATTTCTTTTTAAGTATCTGGATTAATTTCTAAGCTCCAATATGAATCTTTACAAAACATCAAATGTGAGAAGGAAAAAAATGAACTAAAATGTTAATGGGCAAATGAGTTTACTATTTAGTCACCTCACAGGACAATTAATCACCATCTATTGTGTAAAAAGCACTATGCCAGACAACCAGGGACACAAAGGATAGTGAAGACAATACAGTCCCCATTTTCATGGAAATTACAGTATCATAAAGGAGACAGACCCTCATCAAATAACCTTACTATTGACTACATAGAGCCAACTGCTATCATCACTCTATGAAAAGCAATATAAAAAAGAAACTTGTTTCAGAAAGTGAGTAAAGGAAGACTTTGGAGGAATAGAAGTCTTTCAGTTTCAACATTTTAAAAAGGAAAATAATTATGCAGGTAAGATGAACAGTGATTCCTCCAATACTAGAGCACAGTACACTCCAAAACCAGAAAGGAAGATGTCTAGCTGCAAAAGAGAAGAAAAAAGCAAAAGTTTGGTGAATAAAGCCCATGTTAGGACTTCAGAACTATTTTTGATGTTTTGTTTTGTTTAAACATAGCTTTTAGTTGTATATTATCTCTTTCTGACTTTAAATCAGAGTGGTTTAACAGATTTTTTTAAGTTTTTTAATTTTATTATTTCATAAAATAGTACTTATGGGTGCTTTGTCCTTGTGTATGTCTGTGTACCACTAAGCATGCAGTGCCCATAGCAGTCAGAAAAGAATGCAGAATCCCCTGGAACTAGAGTTACAGGAAATTGTGAGCAGACCAACATTGATGCTTAGACCTGAACTCAGATTTTCTGTAAGCAGGCAATGCTCTTAAACATTGAGCCATCTCTCCAAACACAAAATAAAATTTTTTAAATAAAATTTACATTAAGATAATTTAAAAAAAATAAAATCATATACACTCAAAAGATTTGTATCTAAGAAAATGCAGTGTTTTGCTCTTTTCTGTTTCTGCAGATTTCTTTCAAAGTGTAGTGCTCAAACTGAATATAATCTAAAAAGAGACCAAAACAGATATTAAGAAACATTTCTAATTTCTAGATCTCTATAAATTCCATCCTGTTTTTCTTTGTTTGTTTGGTGGGGGAGGTTCTTGTTTGCTTGTTCTTTGAGACATTTCACTGTATAGCTCTGATTGGCCTAGAATTCACTTTGTCAACCAGGCAGACCTTGAGTTCACAGGGACCCACCAGCCTCTGCCTCTTCCCCTAAAAGCCTGGAATAATTCCATCTTACTTTAATACCATTTCTCAACTACTTGGTCATTTTCAACTATATCCTATCATTCGACTTTAATCCAACATTTAAAAATAATATAATTAATGCCATCAAAATCTGAAACAGTACTTTTCTCTATCTTGTGCGTGTGTGTGCATATGTGTGTGATCATATATGTTTGCATGTGTGCAAGTGCATGTGTTTGCAGATACATAAACACATATGCCAGCAGAGGCTCAGAGGTGACATTGGGAGTCTTTCTCTATTCCTCTCCACTTTACTTACTAAAGCAATTGAACCAGAACTTGCTGATCAACTAAGCTAGCTAGCCAATTTGCCCTAGGGATCCTCCGTACCTGCCTCAAAAGTATGGGACTATATACAGCCATGCCTACTGGTCCTTTGGGTGGGTACTACAGATCCAAAGTCTGGGTCTCCTCACATTTGGCATAGCAAGCATTTTATCTACTGGTCATCTCCACTACCACTCCAGCCTCACCTTCTCTTTTTATAGCTATTCAGTTAAAAACAAAATTCATTCTGTCTCCTCTTCCTCATGGTTCCTTGAGCCCTGAGGGGAATGATTTGATGGAGACTTCTGTTAGGGGATTGAGTGTCCAAGGTCTCTCATTCTTGCATAATGTCTGGCTATAGGTCTCTAAATCTGTTCCCATTTGCTGCAGGAGGAAGCTTCTCTGATAAAGGCTGAGCAAGGTGCTGAGTTCTTGACCTTCATGGCTTAGCTGGGGGTGATTCTGTTCTCTGATATTTCAGACAAATTTTATTAAATACACAATATATCACCACAATCATGAATACAGCAAAATGACATTAGAAATCTTTTTATTGCTGCATTGCTTTTGGGGGGGAAGGGGGAACAGAAAGAGTGTAAGAGTCAGAGGAGATTGAGAACACCAAAAAAGAAAAAAGAACAAGACTTTCTAAATCAGTGTTCTCAAAACAAACATGAACTCAGAGACAGAGGAAGCATGCAAAGGACCTAGACAGGTTTGCACCAGGTGCTTTGCATATATATTACAGCTTCCAATTTGTGTTTTTATTTTATGGTATTCCTGAATGTGCCAAGGAGTGGATCCCTGATCCTTCTGCCTTCTATTGGATTCTTTTCCTTCTGTTTGTTTTGTCTAATTCCAATCTGTTAGTTTTTGTTTCATTTATTTTATTTTATTTTATTATCCCTTAGAAGCCTGTTTGTTTTCTAATGAGAGACAGAGACGGGGTGAACCTAGGTAAAGAGGTGAGGTGGGAAGGAACTGGGAGATGTAGAGGGAGGGGAAATCATAATGCGGATATGTGAGAAACAAATATGTTTTCAATAAAAAAGGATAAAAAAATAGTATATGTCATACAAAACTCTTAACCACATCCTTCTCCATATACTGTTCCATAAAATATGCATTTACACCCTAATTTCCTCAGTCCTTATGATCAATAAACACACTGTCATCCAAAGGTGGTTTTTATAAACTTTCTAAAATAAAAGTACTATGTTATATACTGGTATTGAAAGATAATTAAAATACACTTTTGACAAAAGAAGATCTGAAGTCTAGAGAAAGGTTGGAGAGTTTGTGGGGAGAGGATATAAAATATAAATACATTACACTCATATGTAAAATTAACAGAAGATGTATAATGAAAAATAAAATTAAAAACCATGTCCAAATGAAAATTATAAGTCTTTGAAGATTTCTAAACATTATTTTTCAGCTTGGTACTCAAGGCAATCACTGATCAGAATTTCAACTTAGATCTCAAAGTAAAGCAAGTAAAAAGACTCAGTAGTTAAGAGTTTTATTTTTTTGTCATTAAAAAATTTTTTTTGGAGAAAAGACATCACACTGTTGTCCAGACAATCCCTCTAATTTAAAATCCACCTGCTTCAGCTTCCCATATAGTTAAGATACTGGAATTATAGACAAGTAGTACCACATCTGATGGGCACAGATTCTTCTTACAGAAATAATTTTTAAGAGTAAAAGTTAGTTCAAATCAAAGAAGAATTGATAATACTGAACTTTTATGCTATCATAATGATCTTAATATGAAAGAAGCTAGAGTATAAATGTGCCTCTACTCTTTGATCAACCTATACATGTCAAATGTTTTTAATTACCTCAAAAAATGTTTAAGTAATTCAGACTTATAAACTGCATACCTCATAATTTTAGAGTTAGGTGCTTTCTAAATGACTTCTATTATCAAATTTGAATATAAGCATATGTAAGATATGAAATGTAAAGTTTTCTTTTAACAAAATCATTTTCAAAGAATTTTTCTGATATATAAATAATTATAAATATTTGTTATTTTTATTCCTCAAGTGCACGAACATTCAAAATAATGACCCATAGACTAGAGATGTGACTCAGTGGGTAGGGAGTTTTCTGGCATGAACAAAGGCCTATGTTATGCCCAGTATTTTATTATCATATGTTAATATACATATTTGTTTTAAACAATGTTTTTATTAATTCTTTCAGATCTCCATACAATGCATTTTGATCATATTGGTCCCCTGCCCCAACTCCACTCTGATTTACTTCTCTGCTCACCCAACTCCAGTTTTCTTTCTTTTTTCCTTTTTTAAAACCATCAAGTCCAGTTTGCACTAATCACTTACTAGAGGGTAGGGGTCTGACTTGGAATGTGGTCAATATGCCAGGGTTAACACTATTTAAAAAAAAAAAACTATCTCTCTCTACACCCATCAAAAGCTAATAGCTCCTCAGCTAAGGATGGAAATTCTTGCCCACCCACCTCCACAATGGGACTGTATCTGGCTGGAGCTTGCTCAGATCTTATGCATGCTGACACAATCACTATGTGCAGCTTCCCACTATGTCTGATTATACCAAATAAATTTACAATTACATTTCATGCATGTACAAAATGCATTGTGATCCTATTCATCAATACTAAAGAAATGACAAGAAGAAAGTACATATGAAGAATATGTAAAGTGTGCATAATTGAAGAAATTAGCAAACATCACTTATACAATGAGTTGTTAACATTTTGAAGAGAAGGACAGGGCCAGCACCAGTTTCCAGGTCACACCAGACAAGGGCAAATAACACTTCAAATGCCACATGGAAAGAATAAAACATTGTTTAATAAAAATACAATTCAGATCACATCAGCTAATTCCCCATAGAATGCCTTCAGGCTCAAAACAGCATAACAGAAAAAAAAAGTAGTGCATAAAATAACTGTGAATCACTTATAAATTACAAGCTCATATTTGAGACACAGGATTAAATTACACAGTTTTATGTAAGAGAAGAACATGTCAGGAGTTATTTAATGTATATATTATTTTTTAATTTGGCAGACATATTTTAGCATGTAGTATTCCTGAACACACCAAACTACTATAAATCTAACAACAAAATTCTACCACATATGGTTACACACATATGTTACTTGCTAGCTGAATCTTTAAACAGAAATAGCTAGAGCCAGTGGAGATGGCTCAACAGATTAAAAATACTTGCCACCAATCCTAACAACCTAAACTATATCCCCAGGTCACATAGTAGAAGTTGGGATCTTACTCCTACAAGACATACTCTGACCTGGGCATGTGGGCTGTGGTACTACATATACACAAAGTAACTAACTAAATAAATGTTAAAAAATTAAATGAAATTAAAAAAAAAAAACCTTAAATAGACATCAAGAAAACCAAGTTCCTAAACATTGCTGTTTTAACACTGCATAGCAGCTTGAGTATCAACTATTGCTCTTTGAACTACTCTGGCATGAGCAGGACTCTAACTCTATCGCAAAAGACCAAATTTGCTAAAAGAAGCATATGCTATATCTTTAGAGAACTGACCAGCTACTACAGAGACCAAGAAGGTAATCAGATGAAAGGAAGAAGACAAAGGGGGATAACATTTAGGCATGGAGCTAATTATTCAATACCAGTTGCTTATAAACAAAAGAAGAAATAACTGAGGCCCACATAAGGAGGCAGAAAACCCACTTTTCCTGATTTCTGGCCCTGTGGTATTGCATGACACATTCTATTTCAGTGTCTTAATGAGACAACTAAAACAACTTTATTGAAGTTGTAATGGGCAAGCAGGTCGGTCATGGACATCCTGTCAGCTTGATCTAGGACATCACTAAACCTTGAGGTGAAGTCACTGCCTGACCTACCACGCTTTGCTTTTGTTGTTGTTGCAGTTGTTTTTTAAATAGTGTCTGGCCATGGCAGCCTAAACTAGCCTTCAAGTCACTAAGTACTACCCAAGCTGTCAAACCTGCAGCAATGCTCTGGCCTCAGCTTCACACCTGTCACTATACCTGTTTCTCCTTTCAGGAAGAAAAGTGTCTAGGGCTCAATCCTGTGTTCTTTTTAAACACCAAAGCTTAAGTCAGCTGTTTTTCTCCATAGGTTTTGTCCAGAATTCCACACTGGGCTTCATTTTCCGGTCCTAAGTTACTCTGTATCCTATATATTGTCATCAGTCTAAGGAACCAACCTGTAAAATCAATTGTTCAAGTATACTTCATAAATTTCCTTGTCCCAAAGTGTGTTGTTTGTCTAAACTTTACATCAATATTAACACCAGTGACAATTAACTCTGAGCTAAGTTTATCAAACATCTATTAAATATATGATTTCCTGTTTAGGAACTTTAAAAAAATTATTAGAATATAATTACATTATTTTCTTCCTTCCCCTTCCTCCCTCCAACCACCTCCCATCACCCCATCAAATTAATAGCCTCTTTTTCTTTGAAGATTTTATATATACATATCAATACTACACATAAATATATAAATACAACTTGCTGATTCCATTTAGTGCTCCTTGTGTGTATATGACTTCAGGCTGACAGCCTGAATAACCAATTTTCATATACCTTTTTAATGTTTAAAAATCTGCTTATACTCTAATACAATCAAACCAAAAAGACTAAATACATTTGTATTTACATGTAGACATATCAAACCATATAAAACATACATTCTCTAAAGTTATCTGAAATGTTATTTTTTCTGTATTTCAATATACTCTCTTAACCATATGCAACCCTTAAAATAAGCTAAAGAAAATCTAATAGAAATATAACTAATACAAGGTCAAAATGTCATAGCCCTAGTAAATAAAGCATTATCTCTTAAGATCTAATGCAGAATAGTTTTTAAAGAATAAAAAAGTACTTGTAAAAATAACTGAACTCAAGATATGGTATATTTAAGAATATGAATTATGTTACTATACATTCCTAAAAGTAAGAAGGATGTGATAAGTAACTAAGAGCAAACAATAATTTCAAAAATCAAAATAATAATTTCAAAAATACCTCATTCATGATTATCAGTTATTTATTTCTGTCAACAATTGTCTTGCAAGATATTTATGGGAATAGCATCTGCCTAAAAATTGTCCTGAGAAACTTACCATCATTTTGGCCCTTGCTCCTCATCTCCTCCTTCCATGATAGAATGGTGCTCAGAGGAACATAGTCCCTTATGTATTCTTTGCGCCTCTCTTCTAAGGTCATCTTCAGCAAACGTTCTTGCAAAATAAAAGCAGAATCTCCATTTGTATTTAAATTTTAATATTGGGAACTACTAAATACATTTATAAATATTAATCATGCTGTACTAGCCAAAGACTTAAGGAACACCAAAATGAAATCTAATGATTACATATTTGAGGGTTAAAAGAGGTCAAATTAATTCCACACTAGGAAAAAAATGTAAAATCAAAACTGGTCAAGACAAAGTTTCTAAAATGGCACAAGGGATCAGTCGAGATCAGGCGCATTCAGGGTGCAGCATTATTCGTAATAGCAAGAACCTGGAAACAACCTAGATGTCCCTCAACTGAAGAATGGATTAACAAACTGTGGTACATCTACACAATGGAGTACTACCTCAGCAGTGAGAAAAAATGATACCCTAAAATTTTCAGTCAAATGGATGGATTTGAAGAATATCCTCCTGAATGAAGTCTCTCAAACTCAGAAAGATAAACATGGAATGTACTCACTCATTGGTGGACTTTAAACAAAAAAAGCTTAGCATGTCCAAGCTGCAAATCACAACCACTGAACAGCTTGGGATCTGAAACACCTTGGACTGGCACCTTGGAGTCCATTCCCTCCAGAGAAACACCTGACTCAGTTTCGATGTTGGGATGAGGAAAGTGGATCTGCCTGGAGTGGATGTTGGACTAAGCCACCTTGGGACCTTGAGACCTCCTGCCCTTGCTGGGGAGGAGATAAACTGATGGAGAGAAGAATGAGTGACTGGGAGGGGCAGGAGGAGGAAGGGATCCTGAATAAAGGAATACATGGATAAAATATATATATGACTTTTTTCACAATAAAAATATATAAAACCACAAACAAACAAACAAATAAATAAATAAATAAAATGGCACAAGAAATGAGTCAAGTCACTTCTTCCTATCATCTTTGACTCACAAGGAGTGCAAGCTAGGTGAGGCATTTAAGGCTTGAGGTACAATGATTCAGTTCATAGGACAAAAAAGCAAGCAATTGATTAAGTTGCAAAATTGTATCATTTAAACAAAGTGTAGACTGCTAGACAGGCATGTCCAAACAGTGAGACTACAAGAAACATAGCTACAAAGCTGTTTCCTCAATTTTACTAAGCCATTAGCAATCAAAGTGTACTCCCAATTCAGTAAGAGCATTATAGTTTTAGAATATACATACTTTAAATATACACTTTAACATTAAAATATAAAACAGCATCTTAAAATAGCAGATGCTGTTTATAAAGTACTCACTGGATGCCAAGTGTTTCCAATGTTTGTATCACTAAAATAATTTTCATAACAAGTCATGACTAATGAAGCACAGATAAGAAGACTTTTCCCAAGAAGAGGTAAAAAGTAAAGACATTTCAACAAACAGAATGACAATAAAAACACAGAGATATAAATAGCTTAATGAAACTGTAAGATGTTACATGGAAGGGAAAGACCACAAGACCACAAAAGAGAAAAACAGCCCAAAATAGAGCAAAACTGTACAGGAACTTGTACAGCATGTGGGCCATTAGCCCTCCTTCTATCAAAAAAAAAAAATCACTAATTTAAGGCTGATTATGATATCCTAGTTTGTGCACAAGATGATCTACTGGAAAGAAGAAAAAAAGTAAGTCTACTTCTTTTTAATGTAAGAAAATTTTGGTCCTAGAGGAAGAGAGGACAGAAAACAGTGGAAAAAAAAGAAAATTTGTTAAATTCGACAACAGGAGAATAATGAAATAAAATCTAGTTGTGGCCAAGGTTATGAGGTCCAAGTGATATAGAGAAAAGAGCTTTAATAAATACAAGGAGAAAAATACTATCAAGTTCTCCAGGAAGGTCAGAGAAAATAAGAATCATTTTACAAAGTCACTACCTTATCAACTGAGTGACCAACAGCACTGGAAACAGAGCAGTGGTTGATACAGTTTAGCCTATGATCTAAACCATCATATAAATCTATATGGTCTTAGATCAATTACCTTATCTCTTTTTGTTTCAACTTCTTCATTGGACAATTATATAGGTATTCTTTCCAAATTCTAGATGAAGCAACTAAGGCAGAGAGATCAAATAACTCACATAACATCCCAGAGTTTATAGAACAGTACCAAACAGAACTTGAAATGGGACAACTGCATTTAAAGCTTACCTCTGTTACCTCATACAATTTCCTGATTTCATGAGTTATGAGAATCAAATGACCTAACCCATATAAATCATTAAAAACAGCACAGAACACAAAATAGGACTTCAGTAACTATTGTTATATTCATCATCATTACTGAATGACTTTAGAAACACTAATTTCATTTTAATGTAACTGAAATTCATGAGACTGTGAGGTAGTAAAAAAAAAAAGTAAGGGTTGATATAGTGGCTTACACCTATAATTTTAAAACATGGAGGTTAAGCAAGAGGACTGTCACATATTCAGGGCCAACCTGGGTTATAGAATGAGTTCTAGGTCAACCTAAGCTACACAGAATTAGAGCTTGTCTTTAAAAAAGGAAGAAAGGAGAGAGGGAGGAAAGTAGAGAACAGATGAGGATGGGGAGAAATTAAACAAACCAAAGAATGAATCCACGATAGCACAAGATCTCAAAGACTATAGTGACTGAATAAAGAGCACAAGCACAGGTTAATCTAGCCTATAAACAATGAAGAAATGTCCTCCCTCTAAAACAGGAACAAAATCTAAATTATATGTAAAGAACAGTCCAATGACAGCATGGAGAGCATGTTAGGGATGCTACTGTTCTGATACCTAATTTCTCCATGAATAAAAAGGCAGTGTCACCAGTTCATTATACAATAATTGGTAGAATACAAAGGCTGGAAGAAATGAAAACTTTGGAAATGGCTCAGAAATCAGAAAAAGAAACTGACCCTCAGTGGCTAATCACTGCTTTAGAAGCTCAGATCAGAGTGCAGAATTATTACAGCTAGACACCAGGCTGTGGGACATTATGAATCAACTGTGTTAAAAGTTACAGACAAAAATAAGACTGTCATTCTATTTATTTAAAACTAAGTGTACAAAGTTAAATAAAAACAACACCAAATGTAATACAATAAAAGCAATGCTTGAAATGAAAATACACATTAAATGACTCCGAATTAGGAATAATGTCTGTTTACATATGTGCTTCTTAAGAACTCCTCAGTTACTTGTTTAGCAATAAAACAAGTGGAAGGCTAAAAACATACACATACTTTCTCATGCATTATCAAACCTTTTTTCTACTAATACTTCATCTTTATAATGAATCCTTTCTCAGTGAACCAAGCATATAAACAGTCCTACTTACTACATTGTGTACTGAATTAAAATGTTTCTAAAATGCCTTGATATTTCAATGAACTGGGTAAGCCTTCATTTAGATTTCAACAGCATCTGCAAAAGTACTAAGCCATCAACCCTCCAGTGAGATGAAAGGGAAAAGGGCATACATCCCATTGGCATCTTTATTACATGAGAAATCCTGAGCTCTTTTTTGTGAAATAACAGATGATATTTCACACTTTACTATTCCAAAACAGACACCCTGAGAAGGCAAATACAAAGAATTCACTTCACAGTTTCTCCCTTTAACTTTAACTTTCATACAAAAATAGCTTAGCTTGGAATAAAAGAAAATAACTCTAATAGAAGCCTTCTTTGTGTATTTGCTTCTGTATTTTTTTTAAATATACTTGGTTATATTTTCCCTTTAGAAGAAACAAAAGGGAAAAAGATATTAAAGAAAGATCCAGAAATGTCTGCTCATCACAGTCCAAGTGTATATATGTTACTTTCAGAGCTGTTATTCTAACATAACCTAAAAATAGTTCTTAGGTATTCACTATACTTTTAATGATTCATGTGACTGAGAACAATGTTAATGGTTTTACACTGTTTTTATTATCATCAGTTATACAAACTTAACATATCAAGACCATCAAGAAAAATGGATATTATTTTTCCAGTGTTCTCAGAAGTGTGTTAAGGTGAAACTTATTTCACATATACAACTGTTTCCCAAAATCTTATTTGCTTTAGTTTTTTCCCAGTGCTGGGTTAGAGAAGCCTACTAAGGGTTATCCAGTGCTCTATCAGTTATCTATGCCTCCAACTCTGTCATCAGGCCCTAGTTCTAAACAGCATTTGTTTTTTGACACCTTAAGTTTTAGCTCTCTCAACACTCATATTCATTGAGACAATGATGCTAAAGCAGATCTTTCAATATTTAAGAGACACTTTAACTGTGCTGTTCAATCACGTTATGTCTCCCCTGAAGTTAATTTGAAAGTCTCCCTCCTCACTCCTTTTTCCATGCATTGTTAAAGCAAGCACTGTTTAGAGAATTCTTTCTAATCATCACTCTTACATGTACTGTTTGGTCAGAAGGTTCATAAAGGACAGGGACTGAAATGAAAATGTTTAACAAGCTATAGGCAAAAATATCAACTTTCACCCCCTTCTTTATCCCTGTTCTATAAGATAGTCCGGAGAAATCTGTACACACTTGCTCAACTTCAGCCTTTACAGATTTTGTTCAAGTTAGCAGTAGCAGTGTAAATGGTATATCTGTAATGGGAAAGGGGGGGGAATTAAAGAGGTTAAAAATGATTTTTTAAAAAATATGCCAAAGATTCAAGTGTTACATCAAAATATGACCTGTGAAACTGAGATGGGACAGAAGAGGGGGGATTGCTCAGTTCTGCTTCTTAAGAAAAAAAGAAAAAAGAAAAAAAGTGTCAGTGCCAATCTAACGGATTTAGATAAACCTAGGTGTGCACAAAACTCAGGGAAAGGTTCATTCACATACTGCACACCGTCTTACTCTATGCGACTTCGTACTATGAATGGGGATGTAACAGAGAGAAACACACTGCCGAGGAGGAAAGCCCATTCAGACTTCTCGCCGAGAAGATGCTCCTTTTAGGTTCCAAATTTCAGAAGTCACACTGCAGCTGAGTGGAGCAGGCACCCGGAGCCAGTTTGAGATGAGGGGAGGAAGGCAGGTGCAGGCGCGCCTAGGCTCAGCATCAGCAGCCTCAGCACCGGCCAGCTAGCAGCTGTCCGCGGGACACCGGGGCGGGCGGTGCTTTGCACCAGCTGGGGTCCCGACCAACTTGCACCCAGCCCGGGGGTGCCCGCCAGCCAGAAGGTGAACACACCAGAGAGGAGGTGACTCGACACCCAAGGGGGTGTGCGCCAGCACGTGCGCGAGCCGCAGGTGCCCGGGGGCGGCGCGTGGCCGGGGTGTACAGTGTGTGCGCGCGCGTGGACGCGCCCGCGGGCGGGAGAGGCACCGGCCGAGAGGGCTCGAGGAGGCTGCGGGCGGAGGGCGCCTCGCCGCCCCGCCGGGTCCCCACCCCCACCCACCCGCCGCCCGTCCCCGGGGCCGGTTACCTTTCTCCTCTCTCCACACCTTTTTCTTCTTGTTGCTGGGGTACATGCTGCCGTGAGGGTGGCTGGCTTTAAGCTGCAAGTTCCCCAGGCTCACGGGCAAACAGGGTGTGTGGAGTGTGGGGGGGATGGAGGGGACACTCGGGTGAGAAAAGTGCAAAGGCTCTGTGTCCCGCGCTGCTAGCCGCTCGCCCGACGCCGCCCTCCTCCTCCCTCAGCCCGCCTGCTCTGCCCCGCGGCCGCCGCCACAGCAGCACCTCAGAGCCTGTCAACTAGGTCACGCCTCGCGCTAACCTAACACCCGCGCAGGCCCCGCCTCCCAGCCGCTAGGCAGCGCCGCCGCCCATTGGCTGCTCCGCCCGCCGCTCTCCGCGTTCCAGCCAAGGCGCGCCCGGACTTCAGCCTCAGGGCGCAGGCGCAGGCGCAGGCTTGGGCTCGACGCCGAGGACGTTAGGGAGCTGGAGGAGGCGGGGCCAGAGCTCGAGCCCAAGGCCGATTCATGAAGGGGGCGGGGCGTGTAGCCACCGCCTGCAGGGGGGCGGGAGGAGCAGGGCCTGAGGGCGTGGCCTGTTAGCAGGTGCTCCAGGTGACCTGGAGCCCGCTGCAAGAGCCGGCTGTCTGGGCGGCTGCAGGAAGAAGGGGTCGCGGGTCCGAGGAGTTGTCCGACTTCGTTGTAACTGCCTCGGCTGGAACGGTTTTCCCTGATAATTTGACGTTTTCCTCTTGGTGGGGAAATAGAACCAAACGAAATGATTCCAGACCGGGTGCAATCTCCACTATTCAATCTTGGGTTAGAGATGTCATTGGAATTCTGTGAAGTTTGTAAAGCTTCAAAGAACACTGGGCCAAATCAAGAGTTTTAAGAACTGGCAACCAAAATTTATTGAGACCAAGTCCTACATCAAAGCAAATTCCAATGAGTATTCTGCGGTACCTGGTTGTCTTTTATTCTTGGTTGACTTCAAAATAGCTTCTGATACAAAGGTTGAGCTTGATCCTAGGCAGTTCTGTCACCACTCAGAAAATTCAATTGAAGGAAAATCTACTACGAAAGTACAGTGACTTAGAACATAGGACTTTTGCACCCTCTTCTACCCCAAATTTATTATCTCCCTCCACAAAGCTGGCTTAGTGGATTTGGGAAAGTCACATTTATTCTATTTGAGGTTTATGTTACATGTGTTGGCAAATAACTATATGGAACACAATTTTTTTTTTGAGATTGAATCTGTAGCTCCTGCGTGGACTTATTTTAGCTATTATTTTAATCTGTTTTGCTTTACGTTTTGCCTCTGGACTTTTTACATTTCTTTCTTTCTGTATGTCCTACTTTTTCACTGCTTCTCCTGGCTGGCTGCCTGACTTCTGGCTCCGGGCATGTATCTCTCTTTCTCCCTCACCCTTTCCTCCTAGATTTCTCCTCCAATTTATTCTCCTCCTTTTCTGACTGTGCCGTCTATCCCTGTGCCATTCAGTTTTTTATTAAACCAATCAGATGCCTTAGGCAGACAAGGTGAAACAAATGCCACACATCTTTACATAACTAAACAAATGTAGCACAAACAAATGTAACACATCTTTACATAAGTAAAGGAATACAACATAAAAAAGTAACACATTTTTTACATCGTTAACAAAGGCAGCAGAAACAAATGTAACACACCATCACATAAAGTAATATTCCACAGGATAAACAAATGTAATACATCTTTGCCTAATTAAAAATGATATTCCAAATCAGGCTTGCCCCAATCCAAAAATTTTCTTGCCTCAATTTTAAATGCCCCTCTACCAAAGAGAACTAGAAGACGTTACAAATATAAAAATGATAAAGAAAGGGGAAGATAGGATACACTGAGAATTGGAAAGATGGAATGTTTTGAGTAATGAGAGTTAAAACTGAATTCACAACATCTTAAAATGATATTTATTTTGATATTTTCTTTGGGATTTTTAAATTTTTTTAAATGTTTTTATCAAATCCATAAAACTTTCAGAGAAATAGAAAAGTGGCCAAGAAGGAAATAACATCTGAAATAATATTGACAATGAAATTGGAAGGGCTTTGATTCATGTAGAATCATGAGAAAATTGGCAATAGGGGAAACTTAGGAAGAGAGAGGAGGAGGAAAAGATGATAATGTTCTCATGATGGCCAAAGCAATGGTAACTGAGAGATGTGGTTTCAACATGAAAGTATTAAAGCTTTCTTCCCGACTGTGGCACTACTCCATGGTGGTGCAATTGGGGCATGCTGTTAAAAGGAACTATAAAACTCTGGTTTCTTTGTCTACTCTTGCTTTATAGCCTAAAATGTAAGTAGGCTGTTCCACCAAACACTCCATACATGATGTGGCATTGTCACCAGAGACACACACCAATTTAGCCACTCAGTATTGGACTTATTTAAAAGTGCTAAATGTTAGGTGTCTGCCAGAAAGTGCTTCAAACCAGGCAGCTTTGCTTCAGGATTGAAGCTACATTCCAGCCCAGGACCAACTCTTCCACCTATGACTTTTATAAATATTGCACTGTTGATTGTTTTCTCCTATGAGCTCAAAGAACTAGGACTTTTATTGAAGACACTGGTATTAAGGTATTTAAGTATTTATGTTTAATGATTACAAAATATTATCAGTCAAAAGGGTTAAATAATCTCTCAAACATTCCTGAAATGTTGCAGATATCAAAGAGTCTTCCCCCATGTTTGGTTTCCTTTGAGATTTTCCTGTCTAAATAGCTTTTTATATTGTCATGTTCAAAGAAAATGAAGAGCTCTGTTTATTCAGTTTTACCTCTTGGATTAGTGTAGAAATCCCTATTTTCAAAAAAGAAAAATGCTGTCTGGATTTAGGTAAACCAATGGAAACACTTCCTCACTAGCCTTCATGTTCAAGCCTACCCTTTGCACATTCTCTACATCGCATCTCAGGATATCTTGTCAAAGGTGAACATGTCATCTCATTGGTGTAAATTAAATAACTTTTGTTGGCCTTTGTTAAAGACTGAATTCTGTTCCACCTACCATAACATTTATGCTTTGGAGATAATATTGTTTAGGGCATCACTTTTAATAGAAGGGAGATCTTGGCTTTCCTCTCTCCCTTATTCTTTCTCTACCTTATAAAAATGCAGAGAAAGTATCTTCAGGCCAAGAAGAGGATCAGTAACAGAACCTTACCATGCTGGCACACTAATCTCAGGTTCTCAGGCTGCAGAAGAGTGAAAATTTTAACTTCCTGTTACCTAAGCTCTATTCTATGGTATTTTATTTTTGTCGTCTTACATTAACTAATACAGTCATCAAGAATGAAGTAACCACCTCTTACCAATTCAGTCTTATACCATTCTGTCCCCACCCCAACACCAGTCTGGTTCTAGCTATACCAACATTTATAACTTTTCATTTGCTTGAACAAACCTTGTCCTCACCACACAACCTTCTTTCCATATTGACACTGTACCTGAGACATGATTTGTCTAACTGATTATTCTCATCCTTTACATACCACTGAAGCGTCACTTTTGTGGGTCTTGGCATTCGTGGTTTTATCTATAATCCCTACATTCAGGAGACAGATACCAAAAAAAAACTGTTTTATGCCATCCTGGGATACCTATTCAGACTATCTACAAACAAGGAAAAGACAAAAATCAAGTAAATAATATCACTCTTCATTAAACCTTCCTTGATTCCCATTTGACTTCCACTCTCAGTTGCTGAGTCTCTGCCTTATGTGTTCCTTTATTTTCATATAAAACACTTTTATTATAGTTTATCATTTTTTCATTTGTGATTACAGAAGGGAGAACAGATCCAACTAGTCAGTCAGTGAATAATAACATTTTCCAACAATGAACCACATATATGATGGTATTGTCATAAAATTATAATGGATCTGTAGTGCTCTAATTGTCTAGTGATATCAGAGCCATTGTAACATCATAACACAATTCATCACTTATCTGTCTATATTGATGCTGAAGTGAACATTGTATAAAAGGACAGCACTAAATTGTATACAGTATATATGACCTATTAAAATACTAAGTGTCTGTTACTGGTTAGTGTATTAACTTTTCTATAATTTTTTAACATTTTTAGAGTCTATTTCTCTACATATAAAATTGAAGTTTATTGTCGACATGTATGCTTCCAGAAGCTGCATACATTTTATGTTTACACTGTTTGTTGACTATATCAGGAAGTGAGGGTGAGTAATTGGCTAATACTATTTTCGGTTGTCAAGTACATTCTATAATGACAAATTTCACATAATGTATTTTTGTCATTAAGGAGCATATGATTATAAAAAAAGAAAGTAAATGACCACTAAACAGATTGAAGGAATGTTGTCACAAGTCACTGAATGCTAGCAGCCATTACAAATTGGAAAATTAAAGATTAAAGAATATATTCTGGGATCAGAGAAATGGCTAAGTAATTAAGAATGCTTAATGTACCAGCAGTGGGGGGCACACATATTTAATCCCAGCACTCAGAGGCAGATCTCTGGACGTTTGAGGCAACCTGATCTACAAAGTCAGTTTTAGAACAACCAGGGCTACACAGAGAAACCCCGTCTCAAAGAAAAAAAGAAAAGAAAAAAAAAAGAAAAGTTACTGCTGTGCATAGAACTTCTGTTTATATAGCGACAATCACACAAAGTGGATCCGGTAGCATAGCACTATCTCTACCTCCAACATGGGAAGTCAATAACCTCTGACTTTCTAAGACATTCATGTGCTGGAAATAAATTCATGCAAGTACACACCCATACACACAAATAAAATGAACAATAAATCTTATTTTTAAAAAATACATTCTGGAGTAAGTTCTGGTTTGGCTGTAGAGCCTTTATCTGGCATTCCAAAGACCCTGAGTTCAGTTACCAGCACAACAAAAAAAAAAGCGGGGGGAGAAGTGTATTCTTCTTTAGTGCCTCCAAAAGAAACTATCCCTGGTCTTGACCTTACCCCTGTTATTTTGGCTTTCTGGCCCCAAGAACTGAAAGAAAACAAATATCATTTTACATTTATGATAGTTTGTTGCTATATCAATAAAACAAAGGGAGTAATTTAAAAATCCACGACAATAGTCTTTCTGAAGTAATTACCTAGATATGATGTAAAAATCGTATATTCTTTAGGTAAAATTTCTCAACCTGTTCTACTTTCTAGTTATTCTTAATATTTCTACTCTTTTCTTGAACACTATTTAGGAACAAAACAGATTTGGCCCATAGTCTTCTTAGCCTAGGGATGCCTTCACTTCAGGATGATGTTGGGTCAGCTCAAATACTTAATGGAATCTTGAAGTGGTTTGGATATACCTTGTGTGTCCCATGCAAGATTCTATGTGTTAAGATTTAACCCTCATTATGAGGTATTGAAGAATGTCAACAACTTTATCTTATAGCATTTTGAAGATGATTAGAATTAGATATGATCAATAGGATGAAGGACCCATGATTGAATGTGGTGGCTTTATAATAAAGGGAAGAACATGCCAGCAAGATGGCTCTGGAGGTAATGGCCCCTGCCACCAAGCCCAGCAACCTGATTTTAATCCCACTGGAACCTTCATAGTGGGAGAAGAAAACTGACAAGTTGTCCTCTGTCCTTCACATGAGCATCAAGGCATATATATGCTGCATTCTACAGATTAAATAAAGGAAACCCAAAAAAGAAGAGGCTAGAAGAAATGTGCACATACACATTTCTTGAACTTTTTGTCTTTGCTACCAGGTGATACCCTATACCATGTTTGGACTTTGCTAACCAGATGTTTACACACCCAAGGACTGTGAACTGAAACAAAGCTATAAAGTTATCCAGCCTCACATATTTTCATATAGTACCAAAAAATGGATAATATATGTCTCCAGAGGTAACATAAAAGGAAGAATCACCAGCAGCCTGGAACACAGTAGAACTTAGTATAGAAACATAGTAGGCTTATGGTGTCCCCTTCTGTATTAGGAATTCATCTCTACTTATTTCAAGCTTAGCCTTTATCTTTAGCCAAAGGGATATAAGATTAGATATGGTTCCTTCCCACAGCCTGCTCTCTCTAAGCACTTAGCTAGCTTCATTCCAACTTCAAAGGAACTACCAAGAAACCCATTGGCCTAACAGTAAGGAAATGGTTGCTTAGCAACTGAGTTCTGAATCCCAGAGACCTGAGAAGAGGAAGCTTGTGGGCCAGCCACCTAGTTCTTTCTGCCTGTGTTACAGTGAAAAGGAGCTGCCTAGAGATGAAGCCCTTGGTTTTGTTAGTAGAGATATTGATCATTTTTGAGGTCACAACTAAAAGTAAGTGTTTCTGTCCTTACAGTTCACTATAAATGTCTCTTCTTTTCACTCTAATGGTGCCAATAGCTTCAGTCAGTTAAAAAAATCAAAAGGAAAATCACCAGCTTCCCGATTAACAGTCTTAAACAAGAACTTACTTGAGATACTGCTGGCTGGAGTGGGGTGTGTATGAAGAAAGAAACAGAGAGCAGGGGGTGGGGGGGAGGAGAAAAGGAATCTAAGGTAAGAGTTACAGTAATCTTTGTGAAGTAGAGCTATTTGGGTCAGATTGCTAAGTCAAATCTACAATTTTAAAGGGAAACTATAGATTTCAAAACATATTCATAAACATAAAAATCCTATAAACTTATATTCCTTTAAATACATTATACAATGACAATTTGATTCTCAAAGCTTCAATATTACCTATATAGTCACTGTCTAAAAAAGGAAGTTATTTTGTTTTGCTTCCTTGTCTATTTTCTACAATCATTTTATACAATACTCATATAATTTGGTCATAAAGGATTCAATACAAGGACTATGTGTTTGGATTTGGCCTGGAAATTTAAGGCTAGTTTACATGCTGAAAGTTCATGAATGTTATACATCATTTAATAGAATAAAATCAAAGATCATATGACCATCCCAATTAATGCAGAAAAAGCACCTGAGAAAAAATAATACACTTGCAATTTAAAACACTCATAAACTAAAGTGGGCATGTCAGAGAGCATGTAGGTGGCAGTTAACTTCAGAGTGTCAGCCCACTAGAAGGGAAAACCCTGATTGGTGAATCTTGGACAGGCAATACCCCAAGACCACGGACCACAGAATATCTTTTGCTTCTGCTGGACCTTTGCATGTTTACTGCTACCATCTTTCTCTGGTGTCTGGCATGGCGTGAATGGATATGGGAGAGCCTCACTACTTGTAAAGTAGTATGTTTATCTCACAGAATTTTCCATTTGACTGGGCATTTTACCTATGGATTATTATATTATGAAGATAATTTCTTCCTGAGATGTGCTGTCTAATTGATAGTAATAATGTTAGCATAATAGAGCTTTGATATTAAAAATAAACAAGGAAATGTCTCACACAGCTGTAACACATGAGTTTCTATTGGGGAACCCTATAGACTGAAGCTTAGTTTAATGATGAAGAAAAACAGTTGAGACCCAGTAGCCCAGCTAGCATAAATTGTTTTAACCTTGATTTTGAGAGATATATTTACAGGTTTTATAATGCATCATAGCTGAAAAAAGCTTTAAAAATAACTTAAAGTTAGGTTAAGATGCTTTGTTAAATAGCTCTGAGGTAAAAACCTCAAGAAGACAATCTAAAATTTTAGAAAGGTACATAGATAAATGAGGAATTCATTAAGGTCAGAGAACAAGAACAAAGCAGTCCAATTATTATTAGCTGATACAATTTCCTTGCTAGGATTGGTTGATAACCAAAGGTGATAATTAATTTCTTAAATACATTTCTGTCCTCAATCTCCTGTTATTAAAAAAAACTATTAAAAAGTAGGTTTTAACTGTAAAGATTTAAAGTAGAGTTGACTGATAGTTTTTCACATACAAAAGTTTAGGTTTATGATTTCTTTAAGATGCCTTATGAAATTACCTTTTAAGATAAGTAATGGAGTGGTTGGTTCTTTGTAACTGCAAAACACAACCTGCTAATAAAAGAATATCTTGCTTGCTTAAACTCTGTAAATCTGTAACAAATTGCTTGAGTGTGAATATATATATATATATATATATATATAAGTTCTTAGGGATAATTTGTTTTTTACTTGTAATACATAACATGTTTAATCATGTAAGTGATATGGAAAACATGCTGGTTTTTTGTTACTTGTATTCATTGTAATTATTCACTTGAAAAACAGAATGTAACCACATGAGTTACATTAATGAGTTAAAATGAGTTAGAAGAATAAGAGGGTAAGGAAGAATAAAGGTAGAATGGAAACATCAAGAATACAGATAGAGTTAGAAGAAAAACATCAAGAATGAGAGAAGAAAATCACCCGGAAAATAAAGAACAGAGGAAGAAGAAGAAGAAGAAGAAGAAGAAGAAGAAGAAGAAGAAGAAGAAGAAGAAGAAGAAGAAGAAGAAAATCATCAAGAGAGACTGTGTCTTTTCCCCTACCCCCTCAGATAGTAAAGTCTAGTATGCCCACTCCATGAATACTCTTTGTATTTGTATTGTGCTTCTAGAGGCTGGTTTCCAAGCAGCAATAACCTAACATCTAAAAATTTTTCCACAGCAACTACAGTAAATGATGAAATGTTAGTCTTTTCTCTGAAATAAAAAAATAAAACAAGAATGTCACCTTGCCATTGTATTAAAAGTCTTTGCTGTGAGATGCAGAGATCCACAACCAAGCACCAGGCTGAGCCCCAGAAATCCAGTCAAAGAGAGGGAAGATGAATTATATTAGCTAGAGGCGGAGTCAAGATAATGATGGAAAACCCCACAGAGACAACTGAACCAAGCTAGTGGGAACTCATGAAATTTAGACTGACAGCTATGGAGACTGCATGGGACCAGACTAGACCTTCTGCACACAGGAGACAGTTGTGTAGCTTGGTCTGTTTAAGGGGCCCCTGGCAGTAGGATCACGATCTATCCCAAGTTTATGAGTTGGCTTTTTGGAGCCTATTACCTATGTTGAGAGGGAGGGGTTTGGTCCAGCCTCAAGTGAAAGTAACAGGCTTTCCTGTCTCCCCATGGGAGGCCTAGTCTTTCAGGGGAGGGGGGAAAGATTGAGGGAGCAGGAGGAGGAATGAAAGGGGGGACCTGTGGCTGGTATGTAAAATGAAAACATTTTTTAAATTTAAAAAAGTCTTTGCTGTGAACATAACAATTTGGACCCCACCTCATACCATATACACAAATTAATTCTGATTGGATAAAAGACATAAGTAGAAGCTGAAGTTTTAAAATTCTTAAGCAGGAAAGTAAGTCTTCCTGACCCCAGAGGAGATAAGCCAAGCCACATGGCTAACATATAGGGTTCATGTTAAGGGTCAGAACTAGTTAGTAATAAGCCTGAGCTACCAGTTGAGCATTTATAAGTAATATTAAGCCTCTGAGTCAATTATTCAGGAGCTGGCAGGCAAAAGAGAACTGTCTGACTACACAGCACCTCAACATATGTGGCAAATATTTTCATCAATAAGCAAGAGTTATAGACTGCACTGGCATACTAGGAAAGGTGTTGTAAGGACATGATCCCACACAGAAAAGGCTGCAACTTTCAATGATATAAATTTATTATAGAAGTCATGAACTAATAATCCAGCTTAGGGAGTTTTATGAGTGTTTCCCCAGGGTCTGCATACAGAATCTGGCACAACTGTAGTTCATAGGTGTTAGACTCCATCCACAGCTACAGAAAAACTTGGCAGCATCATCCATCTGGTTCTGATTTTGAAGAGAGTTAGAGAGTCTTTCTCCACAGCTTCAGATATCAGCTAAGCCAGGCAATGTGTATAAAGGTTTGAAGTCCTTGCAAGGAGACCTTGAGAGGCCATTGAGTGAAGTTATGAACAGGAAGCCTAAGTTTCAATAGACATCACAGGAAATTGGAGATACTAAGCCATAGAGTGTATGTCAGGAAAAGTTGCATGTGTTTCATGGAGCTGAAAGAAAGGCAATGTGTGTTGCAGGCAGAGCTAGCATGGAGCCATTATGTCCTTCATGGTAGACATAGAGTCTACCATGAGCAGAATTGCTATTGTCCCTGCTGAATTTTGGTCCTTCTTTGGTCTGATCATTTCTTTCTATGCCTTGATTCTTATCTTTTAGAATAGAATTCTTTATGCCGTTATATGTTGAAATTATGTAACTTGTTTTTTTTATATTGTAGAAATTTACAACTAAGAAATTTAGACTTTTAAAGAGTTAGAATCATTAAAGATGGTGGAGACTTCTAAGTTTAACTAAATGCATTTTGTATTATAACTTGGTCATAATCCTCTGGGAACAGAAGGTGGAAAGTTACTTGTTTAGAATGAAATGCATTTGATTGTCATTCAGATGACAAGGAGTGGAGTTGTAGTTGTGTTAACTGTAACTTTACAAAATTTGGAATCCTGTAGGAGATAGTATGTCTGGGGGGAATGATGTTAACCACACTAATTGAGGTCAGAGCCATTGCTTGGCTGGGATTCTGAGCTGTATAAAAATGGAGAAAAGGAACTAAGCAGCAGGTATCCATCCCTTTTAGATTCTGATTGTGAGTGCAGTGAATCCAGATGCATTGAGCCTGCAACCTTGATTGCCCTGCCATTATGGACAGGAATAGACAAACCCAAATGTCTATCAACTGGAGAATATAAATAAAATATGTTATATCTATACACTGAAATATTACTCAGCAAAATAAAGCACAATATGGACAAGGCTTAAAAACCTTATGCTAAGCAAAAGAAACTAGGCATAGAAAACTGAATGTTTTACAATTTTATGGACCTAAAACCCTCAAAAAAAGTCAAACTCTCAGTGGCTGAAAGTACATTATGACTTATCATGGATTCGAAAATATGAAGGGATTAGGAAAAAATAGTTGGAGGGACACAATGTTCTGGGGTTAACAAAGAACGCTTTAAAATTAATATGAGATACATGTGCTTACACCGCCAACTATGCAGGAGGCTGAAGTGGGAGATTCCTAAGTTAAACAGCAACTGAGGCAACATAGTGAGATGCCATCTCAAAAGAAAAACAAATTAACAGTGAGAGGTAACTCAGAAGTAAAGCACTTTCCTAGCATGTGCTAAGCCCAAGATTCAATTCTTAGTATCACAAATAATAATGAAATAAAATTTGGCTGCACTGACAATTACACAAATTTCTGAATAATAGAAGAAAAGGTATTTAATGCAAGTTATGTGCCGGAGAAATAAAGATATAGAAAACTATCTAATACACAGAGCTTATTGTTGAGCAGCTTGGAGTCTTAAAAGAAAAACAAAAGTAAATTAACAAACTGCAAAATGTTGTGGATATTACAAGTATTTACAGGGTTCTATATTGTACAAATGTGGGAAAGACCTGTTGTGTTGGTGCTTGAAGTGGTCAAGAGGGCTTCATAAACTAATGGCCTAAACCTGGCCTTGAAAGACTAGGGAGTGATCAGGAAGGAGACAATAAGAATATTTCAGGGCAGAGCCAAAGAATAAAGACACAGAGGATGAAAAAGTGTGGTCTGTGAAGTACATCCATTTACTGTGGTATAGGACATAAAAAGGAACAGGGAATAAGGCTGGAGTGGTAAACAGAGAATGTGACAGGCTATAAAATTTGAGCAGGGATCCTGTGACCAATGGGAAGTATTTATTTAGAAAAAGAACCTTGGCAGTACAGGGCTAGATGGATTTTACCTGTATAACTCTGGTGATAGTGAAGCCGGTAAGAGGTTGTAGACTGATCCAAACAAGAAACAAAATAGATTGAAGATACTGAAGTAGCAGTGCACGCTGAGAACAGCAGCTCAGAAGTTGAGGGTGAATGGCCAGTAATGACAAGTATCAGCTAAGATACGAGCTGGCAAGAGACCACTTCATTTAGTGTCTGGGAAATTCTAACATTTCCTGCAAAATTTTAGGCAGAAGCCGGAACAAAACTAAGATTCCAGTCAGTCAACTGAAAAAGAAAGAAAGTGGAGATGGCAGTGATTATAGAGGTCTTCCTGAATTATGGCACTTGGAAGGTCAGGTGTGATAGTTCAATAGATCATTTATTGATTATGGTTCCACAGAGGCCAGGGAGGTTACTAAAAAAGTGGCTAAAAGCAGAAGGCAGCTGCTTTTCAGGCTAGTGCTAAAAGGCTTATGATTCATATATAAAACTGTCCCTTGCTCTCACTGTTTTGATTTTTGCTTTCTGGCTTGAGGTCCTCTACTCTAGTTAACCAGTATGTCCTTTTGCACTCACATACACTTTGCCGGCTTGCACTTGTATGCATTTTTCCCATTTGACATTCATTACACTTTAATCTTAAGACACATACAGATAAGATGGCCACAACTGTAAGATTATTCTTGATTTTACATTCACCTAGTAAAAATTCTAGAACAATTATTGGAATTGCTTAATCCTTTGATTAGACCTTAGAATAAAATACTTCATTGTAGTGGGGAAAATGAACAGTGGTGATAAGGTATATGGCTTAGAAACAGAAAGTAAATGAAATTTTTATTCTGACCTAAGGTACTAGCAGTACTAAGAAGTACTAAGGCCAAGAACACTAGAAGTTTAGTACAAGAACATCCAGGACCTGGGTTTTCGTTTGTTTCTAGTAGCAACTCCTCACTGTCATTCACTTCTAAAATGGAGAGATCATGAGTGGGCATGATACTGAGAGGTCTGATATCTGAATTTGATGGGGGCATGATGTAAAAACACCAAATAATAAATATATATATGAAAAAAAGAAAAAGAAAATGTCAACAGCAGCTCAGCGACTCATAATTTTCATTATCCTAAGTGAAAGGGACAATATCACAGGTCTCAAAGTACTCAGAGCTCCACAAACAAGAAGCCTTGCAATCACTTCTAGAAGGGAGATACACCAAAACCTCCCACAGGGGCTCAGCTTACACAGAAGAAGGCAATGTCTGCCTGCTTCTTACTGTTGTCATTTGAACAAATGCATGTTTGGAATATGTGCATACTTTACAAACATCCCTCCTTCCCAATCGCTCCATTGTTTTACTCTTGTTTCCTTTGCTGTGTATGTTTTTGTATTTATCTGACTCTGTTTCCTTTGCCTATTTCCCTTTTGTCCCTATACCCTCAGGGTCATAGCCAAGAAATCACTACTCAATTCCATCAATCTTCTCTTCTATGTCATATGATAATGCTTTTACAGTTTCTAATCTATATGGTCTATGTGTAAGTCTTTATAGCACTTTCACTTAATGTTTGTTATTAGCTAAATACTCTCATTAGTGTGCATATATAGGCATAAATATATATATAATATTATTTGGTGTCTTTACATTATGCACCCCATCAAATTCAGTTATCAGAACTCTCTGTTTCATATCCACTCTTATGATCTCCCCATACAAAACGCCCATTCATGCTGATCATTTACTTACTGGAGCATAATTAAACTCCCTGTGGCCAGACCCTCAAAGAAAAACAAGTCTTTCCTTACTCACCCCTCTGCCAGAAGCCATCAATGCAGAAGTGAGGCATTGTGACACTTAGCTATGCTCTAGCCTTGATTCTTGTGTACAATGACATGTCTCTTTTTATTTTTTATTTTTTAAAGTCCACTAATGAGTGAGTACATTCCGTTTCTCTTTCTGAGGTTGTGATACCTCGCTCAGGAGGATATTCTCCATACCCATCCATTTGCCTGGAAATTTTAGAATATCATTTTATCTTACTGCTGAGTAGTACTCCATTGTGTAGATGTACCACAGCTTGTTAATCCATTCCTCAGTTGAGAGGCACCTAGGTTGTTTCCAGGTTCTTGCTATTACAAACAATGCTGCTATGAACATGGTTGAGCTAATGCTTTGGGGGTGCAAATGTGCATCTTTAGAGTATATGCCTAAAAGTGCTATTGCTGGATCCTTGGGGAGATTGGTTCACCGTTTTCTGAGAAACAGCCATGCTGCATTTCAAAGTGGCTGAACAAGTTTACACTCCCACCAACAATGAAGGAGTATTCCCCTTGCTCTAGAACCTCTCCAGCATAGGCTGTCATCTGTGTTTTTAATCTTAGCCATTCTGACAGGTGTAAGGTGGTAAAGTTGTATTGATTTGCATTTCTCTGATGGCTGAAGATGTTGAGCATTTTTCGAAGTGCCTTTCAGCCATTTGTAATTCTTCTGCTGAGAATTCCCTTTTTAATTCTGAACTTCACTTTTTGATTGGATTATTCAGGGTTTGGGGCTCTAGTTTCTTGAGTTCTCTATATATTTTAGAGATCAATCCTCTGTCTCTTGTAGGGTTGGTAAAAAATCTTTTCCCGTTCTGAAGGCTGTGGTTTTGTCTTATTGACTGTGTCCTTGGCCTTACAGAAGCTTCTCAAGTTCAGGAGGTCCCACTTATTGATTGTTGTTCTTAGTGTCTGCGCTACTGGTATTGTATTTAAAAAGGGTCATCAGTGCCAATGCATTGGAGAGTATTTCCCACTTTCTTTCCTATTAAGTTCAGTGTAGCTGGGTTTATGTTGAGGTCTTTGATACATTTGGATTTGAGTTTTGTGCAGGGTGATAGGTTTGGATCCATTTCCATTCTTCTACATACTACCATCCAGTTATGCCAGCATCATTTGTTGAAGATACTATCTTTCTTCCATTGAATATTTTTGGCCTATTTGTCAAAAATCAAGTGTTCATAGGTGTGTGGGTTAATATTTGGATCTTCAGTTCAATTCTACTGATCCACAAGTCGGTTTCTATGCCAGTACTAAGCTGTTATATTACTGTAGCTCTATAGTATAATTTGAAGTCAGGGAAGGTCCTGAGGTTCTTTTGTTGAGCAAAATTGTTTTGGCAATCCTGGCTTTCCTGCTATTTCAAATAAAATTGAGTATTTTCTTTCAAAGTCTGTAAAAAATTGTGTTGGGATTTTGATGGGAATTCCATTGAATCTGTAGATTGTTTTTGGTAAGTTTGCCATTTTCACTATGTTGATTCTCCCTATCCAGGAACATGGGAGATTTTTCCATTTTCTGATATCCTCTTCAATTTCTTTCTTCAGAGATTTATAATTTTTGTCAAACAGATCTGATGCTTCTTTGGTTTTAATTACTCCAAGGTATTTAATTTGCAGCTATTATAAAGGGTGTTGTTTCCCTTATTTCTTTTTCAGCTCTTTTATCTTTAGTGTATAAGAGGGCTACTGATTTTTTTAGTTAATCTTTGTATGCTGCTACACTGCTGAAGGTGTTTATCAGCGGTAGAAGTTCCCTGGTAGAATTTTGTGAGTAACTTATGTATACAATCATGTCATCTGCAAATATAGTTTCATTTCTTCTTTTCCAATTTGTATCCCTCTTATATCCTTTCATTCTCTTATTGCTTCAGCTAAAACTTTGAGAACTATATTGAATAGTTAAGGGGAAAGGGGACATCCTTGTCTAGTTTCTGATTTTAGTGGGAATGCTTTGAGTTTTTCTCCATTAAGTTTGATGTTGGCTGTTGGCTTCTTGTAAATAGCCTATATTATATTTAGATATTTCCCCTGTATTCCTGATCTCTCCAGGACTTTTATCATAAAGGAGTGTTGGATTTTATCAAAGGCTTTTTCAGCATCTAAGAAAATGATCCTGTGGTTTTTTTCCTTCAATTTGTTTATATGATGAATGATATTTACAGTTTTTGGTATGTTGAACCATCCTTGCATTTTTGAGATGAAGCCTACTTGATCATGGTGAATTACTTTCTTTATATGTTGTTGGGTTCAGTTTGTCAGAATTTTGTTGAGAATTTTACATCAGTATTCATGAGGGCAATTGGTCTGTAATTATCTTTCGTTGTTGCATCTTTGAGTGGCTTGGATATCAGGGTTACTGTGACCTCATAAAAAGAGTTTGGCAATATTATTTCAGTTTTTACAGTATGGAACAGTTTGAAGAGCATTGGTATTCGGTCTTCTTTGAATGTCTGGTAGAACTCTGTACTAAAACCATCTGGGCCTGGACTTTTTTTATTTGGGAGACTTTTAATGACAGCTTCAATTTCCTTTGGTGTTATAGGAATGTTTAGGTCTTTAGTCTGATCTTGATTTAATTTTGGTAAATAGTACCTATCCAGAAAGCTGTCCATTTCTTCTAGGTTGTCCATTTTTGTGAAGTATAGATTTTCAAAGTATGACCTGATAATTCTCTAGATTTCCTGGGGGTCTGTTGTTATGTCCCCCTTTTCATTTCTGATTTTGTTGATTTGGATATTCTCTGTCTCTCTGCTTTTTAGTTAGTTTAGATAAAGATTTATCTATCTTGTTGACTTTCTCAAAGAACCAACTCTTTGGTTCATTAATTTTTTTGTATTGTTCTTTTTGTTTCAATTGTGTTGTTTTCAGTTCTAAGTTTGATTTTTTCCTGCCATCTATTCCTTCTAGTTGAGTTTGCTTCTAATTGTCCTAGGACCCTCAGCTGTGCTGATGGTTCTCTTGTGTGGGATTTCTTCAGTCTTTTCATGTAATCATCTAGTACTATGAATATTCCCCTTAAAACTGTTTTCATTGTATCCCATAAGTTTGAGTATGTTGTGGATTCATTTTCGTTAAATTCTAGGAAGTCTTTGACTTCTTTCTTAATTTCTTCCTTGACCCAGAGGTGGTTCAGTTGAGTGATGTTTAGTTTTCATGAGTTGGTAGACTTTCTGTGATTCTTGATGTTGTTGAACTCTAACTTTAGACCCTGGTGTCTGAAATAGTACAAGGAATTATATACATTTTTTGATACCTGTTGATATTTTCTTTATGACCTAGTATGTGTTCCATTTTAGAGAAAGTTCCATAGGGTGCTGAGAAATATGTATATCCTTTTTGTTTAGGTGGAGGGTTCGGTAAATATTTACTAAGTAAGTCCATTTGGGTCATAACTTCTGCTATATCCCTTATTTCTCTGTTGAGTTTCTGTCTGGTTGACCTATCAAAGGGTAAAAGTGGGGTATTGAAGTCTCTCACTATTAGTGTGTTAGGTTTGATATGGGGTTTAAGCTTTAGAAGTGTTCCTTTTATATATGTAGGTGCTCTTGTGTTGGAGGGCATAGATATTCAGGATTGAGATTTCGTCTCGGAGAATTTTTCCTGAGATGAATAAGTAGTGACCTTACTGGTCTCTTTTTATTGATTTCAGTTTAAAATCTATTTTGTTAGATATTAGAATGGCTACACCAGCTTGTTTTGTAGGGCCATTTGATTAGAAAGCTTTTCCCAACCTTTTTTCTGAGCCTGTATCTGTCTTTAAAGATGAGGTGTGTTTCTTGTATGCAACAGAAGGATGGTTTCTGTTTTTTTATCCATTGTATGAGGGTGTGTCTTCTCATAGGTGAATACAGTCCATTGATATTAAGGGATATTAATGACCAATGACCAATATTTCCCATCAATTTTGGTAGTAGCTTGTATTTCCTTTTTTCAGCAGGGAGGGGGGAAAAGTCTTCTATGGGCTTATCAATTGTCTGTGGTTACATGCGTGTTTCTAGTTTCTTTAGGTTGGAGTTTTCCCTGCAGGGCTTTTTTTTTTTAGGGCAGAATTTGTGGTCAGGTAATGTTTAAATCTGATTATGTTGTGAAATATCTTTTTTACTCCTTCTATGTTGATTGATAGTTTTGCTGGGTACAGTAGTCTAGGTTGGCATCCATGCACTTTTAGTGTCTGTATAATATCTGACCAGGACCTTCTTGCTGTCATTGTTTCCATTGAACAGTCAGATGTTTTTCTCATGGGTCTACCTTTATAGGTGATTTGAACTTTTTCCTTTGCAGCTCTTAGTATTCTTTCTTTGGTCTGAAGGTATAGAAGCTTGACTGTTATATGGCGAGCAGACTTTTTTTATGGGTCTAGTCTACTTGGTGTCCTGTAGGCTTCCTGAATTTTTATAGGCATTTCCTTCTTTATATTGGGGAACTTTTCTTCTATGATTTTGTTGACTATATTTTCCTTGCCTTTGAGCTGATATTCTCCTTCTTCAATTCCAATTATTTTCAGGTTTGGTCTTTTCATGGTGTCTCAAATTTCCTGGACATTTTGTGTTATGACATTTTTGGTTTTACTGTTTTCTTTAACTGATGTATCTATTACCATTATTAAGTCTTCATCCCAGAGATTCTCTCTTCCATCTCTTGGATTCTTAGTTATGCTTGAACCTGTGGTTCTGGGTCATTTTTTCAGGTTTTCTACTTCTAGTTTTCTTTTTGGTTTATTGCTTCTATTTTAGTTTTTAATTCTTGCTAAATTTCTTTCACCTGTTCGTTTCTTTTTCTTAGTTTTCTTGATTTTCTTTCAGGGCTTTTTTTATCTCTTCTAATTTTCTGTTTGTATTTTCCTCTATTTATTTAAGAAAGTTTTTTATATCTCTTTTAAGGCTTCTATTAGTTTCATAAAGCTGTTTTTGAGGTCATTTCCTCTGTCCCTTCTTTGCTGTTATGTTCAGGTCTTGAAGCTATAGAACTACTTGCTTCTTCTGGTCGAGTCTTGTTGATCTTTGTATTGTTGTATGTATTCTTGCACCACTGTCTGCCCATTGTTTCCCCAATTCACTCTTGGTTAGTTCTTGGTCATCTCTTAGTGAGTTGTTGGTCTGAGGGCTCTTAATCAGCTATGTGTTCAGAGGGTTTGCTGTTCTCGTGAGGTCACAGTTTTATGATGCCAGTCGCTACCTCTTGACCTCTTACCTCTCAGCTATGTGCCCAGGAACTTGGCTGTTCTCCCACTGCTATTACACCAGCTGTGTACTGGGTAGGCTGTGCTCTGCACTGAAGCCCAGAAGCAGTCTCAGGGCCTAGGTTCAGGTGGCAGAAGTCACCTTTTGACCTCTGACCTCTCAGCTGTGCTTTTAGGAACTCATCTGCTTCCTTGCTGCTATTGAGTTCCCTGCTGAAGCCAAGTCACTTACCTCTGAGGCGTGTGCCAAGGACCAAGGGACTCAGCTGATCCAGTGGGCTGTGCTCCACACAGAAGCAGAGTGACCATTCAGGGCCCAGGTTCAAGTCAAAGCTTGGAAATTTGAGACCAACTTGGGTTATATATATGAAGTTCAAGGCCAGTTTGGGATATTATATCAAGACCTTGCCCAAAAAGCGGGTAGATTGTGCTCTGGAGACAGATGGCTCAGCCAATCATGAGCACTTGATGTTTTTGTAGAAAAGTCAAATGTAGCGGGAAATCATGGATTGTACAGGTGTGGGAGGGGCATGGTCTGCGGAGACGGAAGTGGAGCATGGAGAGAGAGGCGGGTCTTCTGGTCCCTGGGCGCGGCGAGGCTGCGGGTCCGTATGGGTCGGTACGGTGGCTTGGCGCGTTGCTAAAACTTCCTTTTGTAAGTGATTCTAACAAAATAAACCTTATTTAAAACATACCTCTTGGTGGCGGGTTTTTACCATGATAATTGGCGCCTAACGTGGGGCTAATTCCACAAACCTGCCGAGTTCGCGCCCGCGGACAGAGCTGGTCTGACTGCCCCGCCAGATTCCGCGCCCGCGCACACTACACGCTTTGGCCCCCATCTGCGTGCACAAGTATTTAATACAGCAGTCAAAAAAATCTGCATACAAAAAACTCCTGAGACCCAGTTCTAATGGTACATGCCTGATAAGATTTGTTAAAACATTTAACAGAGACCCTGTCAACTAAATCACTACCCCGTTTCAAACACCATTGCTGCTACACTACGACACCTGCTAACCATAAGTCCTCATTACATCTAAATAAGACAATTTTTTTTTCTTTTCTTCTAAAATGTCCAATCAAATAAATGTTCACAATTTTACTCACTTTTTCACAATGGTAATAAAAAATTATTTCCAAGATTACACATTTAGAAGTTATCTCCACCCAAGAGTCCTTTTGCTTTTCTGTGTGATAATATATTTCTTACCTACTTATTTTAAGAGATCTCAACATAAAAAATATAAAACTAAGATGTCTGACATAGATAAACATATTAAGACATTCCAAAAACTCATTGTTTCCATTAAAAAAAAGTCTACTTTGATCACAAAAAAATTTAGAGCTCACATTAATAAAAATTTTAAAAAATTAAATAAAAAATTTAAAAAAATAAATAAAAATTTTATTAAAAAAGAGTACAGGGCTCATATTAATAAAAATTTTAAAAAATTAAATAAAAAATTTAAAAAAATAAATAAAAATTTTAAAATAATAAATAAAAACTCTAAAAAATTTAAACAAAAAATAATAAAAAAATTAGTCAAATTTATTTCTCAGCACACACTATGGCTCACAGTTATGTAACTCAGTTCCAGAGAACAGCATGAGCACAGTGCATACACATACATGCGGGGCACTTATACATTTTTAAAAACTTAAGAAAAAACAACAGTGCATACTTAAAAGTTCTTGTGACACTAATTGTTACTCTGAGATTTGTAAGATGTATTCACAAAACCCACAGAAGTAAGTCAAATAAGTCAAATCAATACTTTTATTTTTTAAAATTTAAAGATATTTTAGAACTTTGAAGTGTAGCATTTATAAGCCCCAATGCTCTTTGGTAATAGAAAGCTTTGGAAGTGCATTACCTGTTTGCTACCACACATCTACATTCTCTAAAGGACTGCTCTGGATGTTTGCTTCGTTATCATATTGATTTGCCTCAGGCTGTTTCTACCTCCTACCAAAAGTCAGATAAAAAATAAAACATTCAATCACCCAAAAACTTTAGAGTGTAGTGTACATATATTTGCCTTCATACAGAACACTCCACCAGTAGAATGGTTATTTTCTTTCCAATCAGTTGTTTTGATGATATGATGATTACATAAACCTCTAAAGTAACATTTTCTCCCTTTAAAACTGGTTTTTCTTATTTAACTGGAGTCCTTCACTTATTAATTATGATTTTTCTCATTTTAGCGACCTTATAATAATAGAATATGTTTTCTTAAAACTTCTTTAAACTGGATATGGTAGTGCATGTCTTAACCTGGGAATGTGACAGACTCAAACAGGAGGCTGAAGAGTTCAGACCCAGCCTGTTCTACATAGCAAGAGTCTCTTTAGAAAAAAACAGTAAAATAAAATCTTCTTTAAGCCCTCTCCTACAGTCTGAGAAGCACGATCACAGAACAATTTTGCTGAGAGGCTTAAGGGTCTGGAAACTGGAAATGATTTCTAGTATATTTGATTGGCTCTCGGTTTGAAGGGGTTTTGTTTGTCTCCTCCTCCTCCTCCTCCTCCTCCTCCTCCTCCTCCTCCTCCTCCTCATCCTCCCCTTCCTCCTTCTCCTGTTTGGCTTTTCAAG